>JZKD02S2257264.1:333783-344945 GCA_000966675.3 Picea glauca | reverse complement strand
AAAATGGATTCTCTATATGAACATATAAGGAAGCGAGCATATATAGAATTCATATTCGGTAACTACGCATTTAAGTAAGTGCGTATATATGAAATTTGTCCTTCGTATATGCCCATTTACAGAAGGCGACTTCCATATATGCGCACTTCCATAATTGTGCACTTATGGAAGTTGGATTCGTATAGCACAAATATATGGAAGTCGTTGTCTGTAAATGTGCATTTATGGAATTCAACTCCCCTATATGTGCCCTTCTATATATGTGCATACACAAAATACAACTTCCATAAATGCGCATCTAAGGAAGCACGCATATACATAATCCATCATCCATACATGCAAATTTATGGAAAGCATCTTTCGTATATGCGTGCTTCCGTAAATGTGCATTTATGGAAGTTGGATTCCGTATAGCACACATTACAAAATATAACTTCTATAAATGTGCATTTACGGAATCAAAATTCCATAAATGAGCATTTACAGAGGGCAACTTTCATATATGCGCACTATACAAAATCCAACTTCCATAAATGCGTATTTACGGAAGCACGCATATACGAAAGTTGCATTCCATAAATGTGCATGTATGGACAGTGACTTTTGTATACGTGTGCTTTCTTAAATGTGCATTTATGGAAATTGGATTTTGTGTATGCACATATATGGAAGGGCACATATAGGGGAGCTGAATTCCATAAATTTCCATTTACAGATAGTGGCTTTCATATTTGTGTGCTATACGAATTCAACTTCCATAAGTGCACATTTATGGAAGTGTGCATATACAAACAACAACTTTCGTATATGCACACTTCCGTAAATATGAATTTATAGAAGTTGGCTTCCTTAAATGCACATTTATAGAAGGAATTCTTTCTTAAATATGTATTTATAGAAGGTTTGCTTCCTTAAATGTGCATTTATAGAAGGCGAAATCTGTATATGTGCGCTATACGGAATCCAACTTCCATATATGTGCATTTACAGAAGGCAACTTTCGTATATGTACGCTATACAGAATCCAACTTCCATATATGTGCATTTATAGAAGAAGGCATATATGAAAGCCACATTCCGTAAATGTATATATATGGATGGCGACTTTTGTATACAGAAACTTCTGTAAATGCGCATTTATGGAAGTTGGATTTCCTATATGCACATATAAGAAAGCATGCATATAGAGAAGTCGACTTATGGAAATGCACATTTACGAATGGAGGCTTTCGTATATGCGTGCTATAAAAAATCCTAAATGTGCATTTATGGATGCATGCATATATGGAAGCCACCTTTCGTAAATGAAGATATACGGACAATGACTTCCATATATGCGCGCTTTTGTAAATGTGCATTTACGAAAGGCAGCTTCCATATTTGCACGCTTCTGTAAATGCATATTTACGGAAGGGACTTTCGTATATGCGCATATATGGAATCCAACTTTCATCAATGTGCATTTATAGAAGCATGCATATACAAAATCCACAACGCATATATAGAATACAACTTCCATAAATGCGCATTTACAGAATCCAACTTCCGTAAATACTCATTTAAGAAAGCGTTCATATATGGAAGTTGGATTCGTAAATCCATGTATATGAAAATTGTCGTCCGTAAATGCGCATTTATGGAAGGTGGCTTCCATATACGCGTGCTTTCGTAAATGCACATTTATGGAAGTTGGATTTTGTATATCACACATAATATACGGAAGCCACCATCCATATAAGCGACTTTCATATATGTGCACTTATGCAAATGTGAATTTATGGAAGGTGGCTTTTGTATATGCACAATTCTATATATGTGCATATATGAAATCCAACTTCCATAAATGTGCATTTACGGAAGTCGCCTTCCATAAATGTGCATTTACTGAAGTCGCCTTCCATAAATGCGCATATATAGAAATTGTCATCCATAAATGCACATTTGTGGAAGACTGTTTCTCTATATGTGTGCTTTCATATATGTGCATACATAGAATCCAACTTCCATATATGCGCAAATACGGAAGCGCGCATATACAGAAGTCATCACCCATCAATGCACACTTTCATTTATGGAAGTTGGTTTTATGGAAGTCAGTTTTATGGAAGTTCTTATGGTTGTATTGTTGTGATCATGATGGTAGTAGTGGGTTCTACATCGATGATCTGTTTCCCTTTATTGTGCTTTGAATTAAATTCCAAGTCAGGTTTTGAATCTTTTTATTTGAGCTTAGCCACCAATGAATTTTTTGAGCAACATTCATCTGTGTTGTGTCAAGGGTTGTTGTGTAACTCACACTATTTCTCAGTGTCTTTCTTATAATTCATGTTACCCTTCTTTTCCTGTGTCTTGGACTGGCTCTCTTGAGATTGACTTTCCTTGCTCCATCCTTCATTATGTGAGTTAGGGTTTCCTCTTTCATGATTTTGTTGTGGCATATTTTCAAACTTTAACCCCTGCTTACTCTACTGCTTGAATTTATGCTCAATTTTGACTGCATATCTATAAGAAACACCTAGTGAGGAGATGTCCAAGAAATTCATCTATGTTTGGATGTACCTATGCAGACCATTGTGATACTTTAAAACTAGGTGTTGCTTGGAGTCTTTGATACTCGGCATTGATCAGAAGTTATGAAAGTAGCTAGTGTACTCTAGCACCATCTAATCTCTTTTTTGACGTAGATTCATCCATCTCATGTAATGGTCATCATAGTTTATGATAGGGCAGAACTCCTCCTTTAGGGAATATATAAAGGATGCCCCAGTGAGTTCTCTCTTGAATGGTGTAGATTCATCTACAATGTACCTATTCCAGTAAGATTCCCACCAAGCTATGACACGGGGAAGGGATTTAAGGAGAATGAAGGTGATCTTTTCACTGTGGAAAAAAGTTTTAACGTAGTAATAATCTTCTAGAAGATTAAACCATTTTTCTAGAGAATATGCATCTATCTGGACTTCAAATAAGGGGATATCAAAATTGATGTGTACCTTTAAGGGTTTCGCACTTTCCATATGTCTACTTGTTAAAGATTCTTGGTCGCCACCATCGATAGTATTCGAAGGATCTGGGCGAATTTTTCCATCATCTCATTCCTCTGTCGTACAAGGGCTTCCTCGAGCAACGTATTGAAAGGATATCCTTCTTTGTCATCTCTCTTTTTTTCTGTCATAGGAGGTCACTTGGCCTGCCAAGAGAAGTTGTCCTCAAGTGAAACTAGCTCAAGACCCAACTTTCTATACCATGACCTCTTCTGGGACTTGATGTGAGAAGTGACAAGGAGAATACTGCTCGGAGACCATTGATCCATATTATGTTGAGAATGAAATGAGACAAAAACAAATATAGAAGAGAATACAGAAATATAGTGAAACCCAACTTCTTATAATAAATAAGGGAGAAAAACATTATAGAACACAAGTTGGAAGAATGGGGTAGCTTATCTTTGAAAAGAAAGAGATGTTGGCTACGCTTCATTCAAAACAAGATTTACATTCACACATGCAATGGAGTGTTATGTAAATCTTGTTGTGAATGAAGCATAGCAACATGTCTTTCTCTTTAAAGATAAGCTACCCCATTCTGCCATATTTTGTTCTACAATTTTTTTCTCTCTTATTCATTAATAGAAGTTGGTTTTCACTGTATTTATGTGTTCTCTTCTATATTTTTGGTTTTTTCTCGTTTCATTCTCAGCATAATCAGGATCAATGGTATTAGAGAAGTCTTCTCCTTGCCATTTCTCACACCAAGTCCCCGACGAGGTCATGGTATAGAGAGTTGGGTATCGAGCAAGTTTCACTCGAGGACAACTACTCTTTCCAGCCCAAGCGACCTCCCATTGTGAAAGAAAGGAGAGATGACAAAGAAAGGGATCCTTTCAAGACATTCTCGAGGAATCCCTCATGCGATAGAGGAATGAGATGATGCACTATTTTGATCAGATCCTTCGAAGACTACCGATGGTGGCGGCCAAAGCATCTTTGACAAGTAGCCATATCTCAAGTGTGAAACCCTTCAAGGTACAAGTCGATTTTTATATCCCATTATTTGAAGGCTAGATAGATGCAGATGCTCTAGAAAAAGGGTTGAATCTTCTAGAAGATTATTACTCTATCTAAAAAGATTCTGATAGTGAAAATATCACCTCTACACTCCTTAAATATCTTCCCCATGTCAGAACTTGGTGGGAATCTTACTAGGAGAGGTACACTACATATGAGTGATCTGAAAAGATCTTTTAAAGACTATGGTTGAGTTTTAAAACATGAGTTCATTAAAAAATTAAGAAATGATGAAATAAGCATAAACTAAAGAGATATCATAGCATCCATAATAAGAAATTCATATCAAAAATCAAACATAAGGAAAAACAAACCATAACAACAAATTTTTTAACAGAGTTCGGCAATATCGCCTACGTCTCTGGATCTTTGTCTCAATGGGTGAGGCTTTCTTATTTCTCTTAAAAAATTCAAAAGTACAACATAAAAGTGTCAAATGGATTAAAAAAAGGTCTAGTTGTGTTCTTCTGTACCTCAAGAACCCAACACAACTGACGACACTGAAAACGATTGAGCGAAGCTCTCAAAATTGGCCCACAAAGTTCCTCTCCTCAATGGATTCCTTGCATAAAAATGGCTTTGTCTATCAAATTACTCAGCATTTCTCCTTATTTGAAATTGTCTAAGGCTTCCAAGAACCTTTGGTTTATATAGGTTTTAATTTGGAAACAACCTCCCAACTTGCCCCCAAGATCTAGCCTCAAAAAGGGCTCTAGATCCTCCAAAAATGGACTAAATCTCCCAAAACAGGCTTAAAAATAAATCACAATCTTATTATAAAGTTGAAAAACCAAAATTACATGCATATAGAGCACAACCCCATTTATTCGGGCCCCTGGGCATATGGGCATTTCCATATGGCCCTAGGCTGAGTGCTTGGCACACTAGCCCCTTAACTGTTGGTCCTGGTCATATGTTGTGGCCATGTGTCCTAGCCTTAACTTTCCACATGCCCTGTGTAATGTTCTTGAATTGGCTAGTCTAGGAAACGTTTCTAATGTGTGTGTAGGATCAAAGGTTTATAGCATATAAATGATCATACAAATAATAAACGCGACAAAGGACTGCAAAGTTTGTATTATGATATCTCTGTGGATTACAAAATGGCTGAATGCAGCTGAATAACTGAAAATACTTGACTATATCAACATAGAAAGGATTTTAGCTGGAATATATATAAGCAATTGTGGTTGAATAAAATAACAACACTCAACTAGATCAAAAGACAAAAGGATCTTAGCCAGAATACAAATAAGCAACTAAAAGATAATACCCAAAATATGGGAGCACTGCGGAATCAATGAAGAATGATGGAAGACCTGGATGATCTTCCCGGTGACTAGGGTGTGTCTTTCAACACTGAAATCAACCAACTGGTGTCTTCCTCCTAGAATACACTGAACTATCTCTCCTGAGATGCGCCTCTTCTCCTCAATGACGAGTCATAATCTGCTTAATGATGAATTAGGTCGCTGACCCTTCCCTTATAGCTTTCCAAAACCCTAAATCATGCTGAAACCCTAATTCGTTGTTGACTTCCAAAACCCTAAATCACTACAAAAACCCTAATTCACTGTTGACTTCTATTTTTATCTCATAATGACTTAAAAGCGCTTTTAACCCTTTTTAGCTCAATGTCACTTTCCGAATATAACACCGGTGACTAGAGTGACCTCTAGTAACCCTGTTTACCCCTCTTTGGCCTTGGATATAGTCTAACGAGGCGGTTTAGACCATTAAGCCTCCTCTTCTGGAGCTCCTATTTGGAAAGGGACATTACAGTCCTCCCTTCCCAAAATTGCTTGTCCTCAAGCAATACCAGTCCAGGCTGCTGCAACACCTGCTCGCTCTCCCAAGTAGAATCCTCTACTGGAATCCCTCTCCATCTTATCAAACATTCTTTGATGACCCTTCTCCTTAGTTTCCAGTCCCAAAACTCCAAAACCTCCTCCGGAACTAATGCCAACTGTCCCTCCTCATCCAACGGGGGAATCTTCTCTGATGTGTTAATGAATTGTCCCAATGCCTTTTTTAGGCAAGACACGTGGAACACGTTATGAATCTTGTTCCCATCTGGAAGCTCTATCTTGTAAGAAACCTCCCCTACTCGATGCATGATCCTGTAAGGACCATAAAATCTAGGCTTGAGCTTCTCGACCCCACTCTTCTTCAGATATGAATGTCTGTAGGGTTGGAGTCTCAAGAAAACTAAATCTCCAACCTCAAAGTTGCACTCTATCATGTGTCTGTCTGCACTTCTTCTGTCGGTTTTGCGTTGTCTGCAGGTTCTCTTTCAACAAATTGAGAATCTCATGACTCTCTATGATCCAATCCTTGGCCTTCGGAGCTCTACTCTCCCCGAAGACCAAGTCTACCAAAGTGGGAGCATCATATCCGTACAATGCTCGGAAGGGTGTCATACCAATGGACATGTGGAAGGTGGTGTTGTAGCAATGTTCTCCTAAATGTAACCACTTTACCCACGTTATCTGTTGTCCTCCTACATAGTTCCTCAAATACCCTTCAACCCACTTTTTGACAATCTCGGTCTGCCCATCTGTCTGAGGGTGATAGCTGGTGCTGGGTTTCAACTCTGTCCCCACCAACTGAAAAAACTCTCACCAAAATGTCCCTATGAACCAACTGTCCTTGTCATTGATGATGTTCTTTGGCAACCCATGAAGTCTGAAGACCTCCCTGAAGAAAATCTCAGCTACCTGAACTGTGTTGTACTCTATTGGTATGGCGTAGAAGTGAGAAAACTTGGTCAATATATGATGAAGTTCATAGATATACTCTCCCATTTCTGCTCTGGAATGGGGAGTGGTTGAAGTAGCCCTACTGGAAGAGCATGCTCTGAATTGTTCTGCTAGCAAGTCACAAAATCACTGACGTGTCTCATAACGTCTTTTTTGAGGCCCTTCCATGAGAACCTCTCTCTGATCTGTCTGTAGGTTTTGAAAAACCCCTGATGGCCTGGTAGAGGTGAATCATGAACTGTGCTGAGGATTTTCTTCTTAAGCCCTGAATCTGGCACCAAGTAGACTCTATCCTTGTAAAATATGACATCGTCAATGACCCTATACTGGTCATCCTATATCTGCCCATCCATCACCTCACAAGTGAACTTGTTCTTGGAATATTCCACTAATAAGTGGGATTTCCAATCTGTTGAAATCTCCATCAAAGAACATGTCGCATGTCTCCTTGATAATGAATTGGCCACAATGTTCTTCTTCCCCTTGACATACTCTATGTCAAAGTTGAATTCCTATACCTTCATCACCCATTTATGTTGGCACTCACTCAGGTCCTTCTGGTTAAGGAAACACTTCAAACTGTTGTGATCAGTCTTGACCATGAATTTGCTACCCACCAAATATTGTCTGAACTTGGTCAAGGCATGCATGATTGACAACACTTCCTTGTCATAAATGAAGTACAACCTCTCAGGTTGACTAAGCTTCCATCTCTCAAATACAATGGGGTGTCCTCCCTACATCAAAACTGCATCGATCCCTTCATCGGATGCGTCACACTCTAGTACAAATGGAAGGGTGAAGTCTGGTAGTGCCAATACTGGACAAGTGCCCATGACTTCCTTCATGTGATCAAAGGCTTCCTGTGATTTCTCGGTCCATATGAAGGCCCCATTCTTGGTAAGATCTGTCAATGGTGCTCCAAGCTGAGAAAAAACCAAGATGAACCGCCTATAATAGATGCAAAGCCCGAAGAAGCTCCTCAATTCTGTCACATTCTTGGGTGTCGGCCAATCCAAAATGGCCTTGATCTTCTCTTGGTGCACCTGTACCCCCTTTGCACTGATGATGTGGCCTATGTAAAGCATTTTTTTCATACCGAACTTGCACTTTGACTCTTTGGCATATAATGATTGTGCCTCCATGATGCTCAATACCTCATCCAGGTGCCTCATATGCTCTTGCCATGACCGACTACAGATCAAGATTTCGTCGAAGAAAACCAAGACTGATTTCCTTAACTGATCCCTGAATATATGGTTCATGCAAGACTAGAATGTAGCGGGTGCATTGGTTAGCCCAAATGGCATAACCAGGAACTCGAAGTGTCCAAAATGACATCAAAATGTCATCTTCTCTATGTCCTGCTCTCAGATGTTGATCTGATGATATCCAAAACGTAGATCAATTTTTAAGAAGAAAATTTCCCCATGCAATTCATCCATCAACTCGTCAATGCATGGGATAGGGTATCAGTTCTTGATGGTTTTCATGTTCAAGTCTCGGTAATCAATGCACAACCTCATAGTTCCATCCTTCTTTAGAACTAAGACAACTGAAGAAGCAAATGGGATGTTGCTCGGTCTGATGTGTCCCATCACCAACAATTCCTTGATTTCCTTCTCTATCTCATCCTTGAACCTCCTAGGATGACAATAGGGGGCGTGATCATAGGTTTTCCCCCCTCCTCCAACTCAATGGTGTGCTCAAACCCCCTATCAGGTGGTCTCCTTGGTGGAATTGCCTCAAATACCTATTGATGTCATCCCAATAAATTATTGATCCTTGTATGGTATTGTTGTCGACCTTTTGAATCCTTCTGAGTAGTGATCAAGCATTTTGCGGCATATGCTACCTCCCCATGTCTAAATATTATCTCCATCCTCTTGGATAAAACTATCCTGGGTGCTCCTATCGACATACCTCTTAGAACAACCTTCTTCCCATCCTGATCTCTAAATCCCATTTCCAAGGTTTGGTAGTTGGTAGTGATTTTTCCCAAGGTAATCATCCACTGAACTTATAACACCGCATCTGTGTCTGATACGTCAACCACATCAAATGTGTCTCTCACTGTGTAGTTTCCTAAATTCATCTCTAAGGTTGGAACTCTATCTAGACACTCCACTGTGTGGCCATCTGCTACTACAACATCAAACCCCTCAAACTCCTCTATATGAAGTGCCTGTCTCAATACTAGGGAAGCGTCGATGAAGTTGTGGGTGGCCCCACCATCTATCAGAGATATTTCCCATTGCCCCTAGATAATCCCTATGATATGGAGGGTATCATACCTGGGAACACTAGAAAGGGTCGCTATGACACCTCCCTTTGCTGATTTTCTCCTGTTATCCTATTCTGGCAGTTGTGGGACTACTGGAGGATGGGCTCCTGCCGATGTTGGTGGTATATGGGGAGGTTGCTCCTCTGCTAGTGCTAACTCCTCCTCTGAACTAGTAGATCCACTGTCTTGCTCCTCCTCCTCACTGTCCACACTATCTGTTGCTACCTCAATATAATGAATCTCTCCCTTTCCCATGCACCTGTGGCCTGGGACCCAAGGATCTCTGTAGCTGAAGAAAACCTTTTTCCTCATAAGATCTCACCTAGTCTCATCATCCAACTTCTCCTTTCCCTTCCATTCTCTCTGGAATGGCTTCCTGTCTCAATCCCTTTGGGGCACAAATGGTTTGGAGAAATTTTTAGTCTTTGTCATTGAGTCTGCCAGATATCGAGTGTGAAGGATGGAATCATACAAAGTGGTAGGCCTGTATGCCTTCACCCATCTTTTCAAAGGCTCTGTGAGTCCTTCTGTGAATAGCATGATCAGCTTGGTCTCTGATATATCTGTCACTGCCATGGCTACCCACTGAAACTCTGTGATGAATTCCTCTGTTGTTCCATTTTGTCTCAACTCGGCTAGATCCCTGAAGTGTATCTCGGGATCCTTCCTGTCAAACCTATCCATGAGCCTATCTGTAAACTCCCTATAGGAGATTATGTGATTGTGACCCAATGTCACCAGTCTATGGTACCACCACTCATGTGCCTCAACCTCCAAGTGTAAGGTCGCAAAACTGATGGCCTCTGTCTCAGTCATCTGGTTGAGCTTGTAATACGTGTCTAGCTTCTGTACCCAAGATCTGGCGGTGTATTTGGATGATCCATTGAAAGAAGGGATGGTGAGTTTCCCAAATTTTTGGATGAAATCGAGGTTATGCCCCTGCTGTTATTGTGGTCCTCCCCCCTGCGGCTCTCTGGGGAGGTTCCTAAGTCTGAGTCCATAATACTTGAATAATTTCATGTCCTAATGGAAGTCATGACCCAATGTTGTGTACTCCCTCCTATACTCTGCAATTTTGTCAGCATGAGTGGGTGGCCTCTATGGTATCAGTGGCGATGTTGCTACTGGGGGTGCCCTCTGGAAACTAGGAAACAAGGTTCTGGGAATCCTACTCATAGAGGTGTATGTGTGAGAGGGTGACTCGGGTCTACTGCCTTCTCCTGAGTTCCCCTGTGTTGCATGTGGGACTTGTGTATCTGGAGTGCCCACTCTAGCCAATCTATCAACCACCTGTGTCAAGGACTGAGACATGGTTCGTTGACTAGCTAACATATCATTGATAACCTGCATGAAAGCTGCCTCTGGATCTATGGGGGGCTTACCACTACCCTCTGGTCACTCATATCTATCTCCTAGCATCCTCGCTGCCTCACGCTCAGCCTCACGCTCTGCCCTTCTCTCTTCTTCTCTATGTGCCTCTTCCTCTTCCTCTGAGCTAGGAGGAAAAGGGGGGAAATAAGGCCTATGCCTTCTTTTTTGATGTCTGTTGTAAGAGACATATTCATCACCTACGTGTTCACGACCCTCTGGTTCTTCTGCTGCACTCATTGTTTTTAGTCACAGGATGGCAGGACTAAAGCTCTGATACCACTGCAATGTTCCTGACTTGGCTAGTCTAGGAAACGCTGCTAATGTGTGTGTAGGATCAAAGGTTTACAACATATAAATGATCATACAAATAATAAACATGACAAAGGACTGCAAATTTTGTATTATGATATCTCTGTGGATTACAAAATGGCCGAATGTGGCTGAATAACTGACAATACTTGACTAGATCAACATACAAAGGATCTTATCCAGAATATAAATAAGCAACTGCGGCTGAATAAAATAACAACACTCGGCTAGATCAAAAGACAAAAGGATTTTAGCCAGAATACAAATAAGCAACTAAAAGATAATACCTGGAATATGGGAGCACTGCAGAATCAATGAAGAATGATGGAAGACCTGGATGATCTTCTTGGTGACTAGGGTGTGTCTTTCAAC
>JZKD02S2257264.1:278633-304781 GCA_000966675.3 Picea glauca | reverse complement strand
TCTCAACATTGATTGTAAGTTGATTCATTTTGAAGATAATAAACGAATACTTTTCCCATCCCAATGCATGAGTTATTTATGATTTGTGCAATCTATGTTTAATTTCTAACCCTCAAGTAGAAAAATATCATGCATGCGTAGTGTTTTTGTCTTGATTGTAGATTAACCTTGGAAGGAGCAGTGTAAGCAAGCGGAAAAAGTGCAACGGAGGATCTACACCAAACATCAGTAAAAAGGTTAGTAGGTCCTTTCCATGCTTGTATTTGAAAAAGGGGTTTTAAGTTTTGGGGTGGTAGGTTAAAGGTGATTTCTTTAAGGTCATGATCTGCATGAAAGTCTAACCCTAGCTTGCTAGTCCGTAGGGTATTATTTCCCAACAACATATGGCGGGACGGAAAAAGTTCTTCTCTATATTAATCTCACAAAGTTACTTACAAAACGAGATCGACGACTGCTTCTCGAACCCGGTCCTGGGATCCTCTTCACCAAGATACAACTTCTTCCACGAATCCTTCTTATCTCACACTTCTGTCTAGAGAATGGGCATAGGATTATGAACGAAAAAAAGGCAAGAATGGGGAATTCTGGCTCAAAACTCACAATGTGGCTGCAAATTCTTGGGGTAAGGGGGGAAAGTGAAATGGGCAGAGTTTCACTGTAGCTATGTTTCTACTTGGAATGAGACCCCAACACCTCCTTTTATATGAAAAAATGATGGTTATTCGGTTGGGTGATGGGCTATAGGCAGTGGATTAGTTTGGAAACTACCCAATATCCGATAATCTCAACGAATCCCTTGCAACTTTTTTTTTGTGACTTTTGTGGGTATACACGGGTTATAATGATGAAAATAGCATATGTATGTGGGCAGTAGTGTTGTAGGGCACGTACATCTTAAAAAAAAATGTTTTTAAGAAGAGTTGTTCAGTGTTGGCTTGGAAAGAATAGTAAGTAAGATCACTTGATGCTAGGTGTGCATGTATAGTGAAATTTAGGGTTATAACATATGCCCCCTAATGTGTGAGGTCATAAGAGAATCTGATGGCCGAAATGCATTACAAATATTCACCAACATATGAAGCAAGTGAGCCCGATACCAGAGTTCGAGAGGTGCCATCTACAAAATAACAATTGTCTCACTGAGGTGGGCATACCCATGCTCGGGATGAAATAAACCATGGCTTCCAATCAAATAAACTGCATATCCATGTCATATAACTATATAAAGTGTATTCGCGAGCAATACACAATGGATCTACATCTCAAAATCAAAGATATACATGTATAGTATCCATCTTCAAGAAGCCAATGATGCCTGATGGCTGGAGATGAGGTCTTCAGAGCTCAAGAAACAACTTCAAGATATTCAAATATTGGGTAGGAGTGTAATGTGAGTGTACGACTTCACTACCCAGAGGTCTTCGATAGCTCGTCGGGAAACAGACAAGAGGATCTCGATGATCAGGTAGATGACTTCATTGATTTCAAGAAAAGATTTGATTGGAATTTCGAGATGGTCGGGCATGAGGTTAGGAGACAAACTATAGAGAGGCCGACTCAAGTTGGGTAAAACTTCCCTTGGACAATAGCATGACAAATGATTAGACTCATGCAACATGACATTGACATAAGCTCATGATGCAGGAGGAAACACAAACTCTCCATATGTTTGGAAGGATAACCAAATGGAGGAGGACACAACTCTATGTTACAAGAATAACTTCCTAAGGTCATATTAAATCCCAAAGCTTGATGAACAAACGAAAGGATGTGCTTTGTCCAAGGGCGACTCATTGTGCTGCCATAAAAAGAAAATACTTTTCCCATCCTCTTTTTGGGGTATATTTGATTTTTATTTTTTTTTCTTTTTCAATATTTTGGAGAGATTGAAAAAGAATAAAAGAATGCTACGTTACAAAGGAGGAATGAGTTTCGCAAGCATACTATTTCCAAGTGCAAGGAACACACTAATGCTCAAAGAAAGGAGACATGTGCAGGGAAAGGACACTCGGGAAAATTCCTCCACGGGTCAAGGTGTCAACGTAAAGGAAAAGTGCTACAAGGTTTGCATATAAGGAATGCTTCAAAGGTTTAGTTGAGAGCAACATGGAGTCGACATTAGGCCAAATACGCAGAGATGCAGATGTGATTAATAAGACACAATGATAATGTCCTTCAATGTAATTTTAAACGAGCCCAAAGAAGGTAATCTCGGTGGTTTTTCATTTTTAGAGAGTCTAAAAAAGCGCAACAGAAGACTCCACTGGGGTACCTTTTTTGAAGATAGTCTAGTCGGTTCGAAGAAGGGGTAAAATAGCACCAAAAATGCATCTATTCAAAACCTTTTTAACAAGTGCGACAAAGACAAGATCACTCAACAATCTTTTCAATTTTAAGTAGTTTGAAAATAGCTTAACTATGGACTCGCTGCCTTTTTCTAGATTTAGTCTCCTTAGCTCGAAAAAGGTGAAATTTAATGAGGAGAACTCTCCCGGTGAGATGAATCTCCGAAGGTGTACTTTTTCCTCCTTAATCTATAGGCCGGAAAAACGGGTAAACTGATGCCATTAGATGTTTTTCTAAACCAATTAGCGAGTGTGAAAGAAAAAGGTCACTGGGTGATCTTTTCAATTTTAAGGAGTCTGAAAAGAGCTTAACTATGGACTCTGTAGAGGATGTTCTTCTGGACCAGTTTAACGAGTGTGAAGGAACAAGGTCACTAAGCTATCTTTTTTATTTTAGGGAGTCTAAAAAGAGCTTAACTATGGACTCCGTGGAGGTTCCTTTTTCGTAAATTCAATCCCTCAGGCCCGAAAAAGGGTTAAACTTATACCTTAGAATACTCTTCTAGCGAATTGAAGTTCCTAAAGCGTACCTTTGTTTGTAAAATTGACCATCCGGATCGAAAAAGGGGTAAACTACCGCTGGATAGACGTGCCTTCAAATTTTAGTTTGTCGAGCATGAAGGACAACAAGATCACTCGACAATCTTTTCATATTTAGAGGGTCTGAAAAGGGCTTAAAAGAAGACCTGTTTTGTGGGAGTCTCGAGGGTGAGGTCAAGAGTTATAACATATCAGACATATGAGGCTCAATCTCGTAATCAAGAAAAGACTAGCAAGGACTCCCAAGCCTATATTCATTAACGATGACATGGATGCCAAAATGCAACCAGGATCTACCTAGGGCATCTATGTGAAGGTAGACTCTACCACAAAATTACGACACTTCTAGAGCAGCAATGACGGTTCTGTGTCGCAATTCGGTGGGGTCGATCCTATGGAAAAGAGAAAAAGACATTGAGGTGGAACAAGTGGAGGTGGAATCCTAACTTAGATGCACAAAGTTGGAAAAATGACTTTTTACCTAAAGACCTTAAAAGTGCCCCATATTTCAAAAGGTTTTCCCAAACCAAAAGTAAAGTGTATTGTAACATCCAATGAGAAACCCAAGAACCACGTTAAATGATTTTCAAGCCATAAAAAATGACAAAAGGGGTCAAAAAATGACAAAAAGGGCCAAAACAGTTTATAAATAGAACCTGGCAGCTCATTATCACCATTGCAAATTGAGAATTGACCAAAAAGCCAAAAACACCCCTTTGTTAAAGAAGTTTATTTCGGGAGCTTTAGTGGACGAAACAAAATTCTGGTTGGACCAAGTAAGTACAAATTAGTCCCTATTGCATTTCCATACTTTCCTTTTCCATTAGTTTTAGTTTTTTGGGGGGTGCGCACCTTTAGAAAAGGTCGGCCCTACGTGTACGTGGGTTGTCTTAGGACAACCCACATATGCTCGTGGGAAGAAAACAAATTGTCTGCATGCATACACAACTGTGTCCAATACAGCCCGCGTACACTCTCAAAGATATGAAAAAAATAAAAATGCAATCATTAACTCTCTTTTGAACTTGTCATTTTGCAGAATGTGCGTCCATTGGAGAGAGAAGGAGCATGAGGACATTGATATATTGGTCGATAAGGAGCCTGCAGCTATGGATGCATTGAGACAATGCATTTTTTGGAAGTTCTTTCGGTGTCCATTCATGAGGGCACAACCTAGGCTGTTGAATGCCTTGGTAGACTATTGGCATCCTGACGTTGAGGCGTTTATGCTCAAGGGGCAATCATTGACTCCAACAACTGATGACATTTACTTTCTGACTGGCCTCTCAAGGAGGGGTGAACCAATCAACTTGCGTGCTTTTCCCCCTAGGCCTCACAACATTGCAGAGCTAATTGGACTCCATTGCGAGGTTTGCACTGAGAAAGTAGGTTCTCAGGTGCCAATTAACAGGATTACCAACCTATCACTCAAAGTGATAGTTTTACTCATTGGGCAGATCCCTGGGTCCATAACTTTACATCAGGCCTCTCGGGCGCACAAGCATTGTGTAGTGCAGTGCTTGAATGCACAAATATTTGATTGGAGCATGACCATGCTAGACTGCATGAAGATACAACTCACCAATTGTCATGGGCAGGACAACAAAAACTTTGGATTTGGGACCATTTTGTGCTCATTCTTTTTCGAGAGATTTCTCGGTCTTAGTCCATGAGAGATAGTGTGAGGGCACATGGCCTCCCTCCCAGCAGTGTGTAGATGGGAAACTTTTTTTCCGCGATAGGGGGGGAGGAAGGGCCATAGAGGGCTTCGACGATGCATTTTTTGACAGGTGGGCAGGACAGATTCCGATGATAGAGGACTACCCCTAGGATAAACTTTTCCAGGGACCCGAACATGCCCATACCTCCTAGAGTAGAGTGAGGAGAGATAGGTACGTTCATTTTTTAATTTTATTTAATTTTTATTTCTTTATATATATATCATTTTTTATGGGAATCAGAGTATCTAACAACTATGTATCTGTTTATGTACAAATGTACGGCCAGTGCATCCAAAAGACTTCTTGAGGACCAGGTGACATCCTCAACCATAGGCAGTACCAGCCACAACTTCCGGACCAGCAGCAGTAGCAGGGAGACCTCCAGTCGAAGAGGCTAAGAGAGTTTTGAGATGGGTAGAGAGGAAACTCACCGCACTCACTCACGCAGTCCCTATGGCAGAGTTCCAGGATCTCCCACCATCGATGCAACCTCACGTAGTTGTGGTGCCACAAACCTAGGTCCAACTCTTCTAGCGTTTGGAAAACATCGTGGTTCACTATGGCAGGACCAACAGGCCTCGCCCTTATCTGAGGATGAACTACTTACGTGCTGGGGGCACTTTCTGTATATTTTTTGAGGGCATAATCCCCATGATGTGTACTAGATATGTATTTTTGAGGAGCTTGCACCCACTTATGTACTCTGAGACGCTCTCTCTATATATATGCATATTTACACATTTTCTTTCTTATGGATTACATTTATTTATAAATGTATTTACATGTGTATGTGTGTGTTTTTTCTTACATGTGTGCAATATGCCAATATAATACTTGATGAGCTAGAGTATCTATCATTTGATTCAATCTCCTAGGAACATGAATATATGTAATGTAATCAAAACAACGTTCTAAGAGACGTACCCTAAGGAATCGTTGATGTAGAGTAGGATCATAAATGTGATAAACCCCGTTTAATTGGGACACAACCAATTGTGCATCTAAGTAGACCCGAAGGTAAGAGATACCATGTGACAAAGCATCATGAAGTAACTCTATTACCGCACTGTATTTGGCGACATTGTTTGTGGCGTCACCTAAACAGATACCTCCAGAAGATAGAAACTGGCCTAGAGGTGTGAAGATCACCCAAGCTATGGAAGCAAGCCTCCGAGTGTGTCGAGTAGTGTCGTCCGCGAACCCAAAAAACACCTCTGATTCACTTGAAATATTCCATAGTGAAAAATATGACATCAAAATGACATGTCCATAAAACAAAAAGGACAAAACAAAACTGTATAATAACTATACATATATACAAGAAGTCACCAAAGGCGACCCACCTACAAGTAATACTTCTTGAGATAGAGCCCATTTCTAGGCTTTGCGAAAGTGATCCCTTCAAAATAAACTAGATGATAAGCACCCTTATTTCATACCTCCTTCATGATGAAAGGTCTGAACCACATGGGTTTGAACTTGCATTCCCCCAGAGGATCCTTATCTTGGTCATAGACCAGAACAAGGATGCCTTCAGAAAAAATACGAGGATGAACGGACCGATCATACTGACACTTGACTCTTTCCTTATGAGCCTCATTAGCCAAGGCTGCATTGTGTCATTTCTCATCGAGCTGCTCGATATATAATAAGTGTTCCTAAAGCGGTGAAGTGTCTGGAAATAACTGTACTACCAACTTAAGAGATGGGATCTTGCATTCTATAGGAAAGACTACTTCCAACCCGCAAACAAGTTGAAAAGGTTAGAAACTAGTGGCATTCTTTGCATATGTTCAGTAGGACCACAATGTCGAGTACAACATCAAATGCCAATTTGACTTGGTTGAATTTATCATTTGTTGTAGAATGGTCTTGAGAGAGTTATTCACAGCTTCCACCTGACTATTCACTTGTGGGTGATAAGGTGATGAGTGTTCTTGCCTCAACCCTATCTTTGACATTAACTCAGACATAATTTTGTTCTGAAAGTGACTGCCATGGTCAGTGACAATCTCCTTCAGGACGTCGAACCTTGCTATTATCTAATTAAACAAGAATAGAGTTGTTGTCTCGCCATCATCTTTGAATGTTGGCATAGCTTCGACCCGCTTTGTAAAGTAGTCTACTGCTATAATGATATAACGGTGCCCCCTAGCTAAAGGGGGTTTGCATGTGGTATAATAAATCCCCCACTTAGTGGAGGGGCCAACTGTAATGACAGGAAACATAGGAGTGGGATGTGCCCTCATCTTCCGAGAGAAGATCTGACACAGGTGGCACTTCTTGAACGATTCAACGCAATATTTGATTAACGTCAGCCAATAGTAACTGACTCGTAGAATCTTTTGGGTTTTTTCCAACCCAGACAAATGACCACCACATGATCCAGTGTGGCAGTCGTTAAGGACGAGTTTCGCTTCTTCATGAGTGAGGCACCGACTAAGGATGCAATATACACCTCGATGATACAAAGTGTCCTCAAGTATGAGATATTTTTTTCCCTGATGGCGTATACGTCGATGCTCATCACGAGAAGAAGAGGTGGGGCACTTCAAAGTTTGGAGATAGACTAGTA
Source organism: Picea glauca (assembly GCA_000966675.3). Lineage (NCBI taxonomy): Eukaryota > Viridiplantae > Streptophyta > Pinopsida > Pinales > Pinaceae > Picea > Picea glauca. The sequence continues at coordinate 297,600 of JZKD02S2257264.1, read as the reverse complement.
TATCTCCATACCAGGGGTCTAAACATGAAATCAGAAAAATATCTCGTCTAATCAGTGATTCTTCGGGCATAACATCACCTGACTCGACCAGAAGTTCTGAGATAAGTTCCATAAAGACCAACGAATTTTTAGATTTTGCGGAAACAAAATCTAAGTCAAATTCTTGGAGTATAACTATCCATCTACTAATATTTCCACCGATTACACGTCGTGTCAACACATATTGGAATGGATTCACAACGACAATGGCGGTGATCTTGCGGAATAGGATATAGTGACGGAACCGTTGGACAACATGTATTGCTACCAATGCAAGTTTCTCAACATGGGAGTAGTTGAGTTCTGGTGCAACCAGGCCTCGGCTTAGGTAATAAATCATGTTTTCTTCAAGTAGATAATCCTATTGAACCAAGACCATACCAATGGTCGACTCTACCACGACCAAATACAATAAGAAATATTTATTATAATTGGGTGGTCGAAGTAGAGGGGTAGACATGAGGGAATGTTTCAACGCTTCGAATGAGCATTGAGTGGATTCATCCCAAAGGAAAGGGACACCCTTCTTTAGTAAAAGCATGAACCCTTTAGTGATCTCGTCATAGTTTGCATTAAAACGTCGAAGAAAAATGGATTTTCCCTGTAAACTCTGAAGTCGAGGGACTATGTATGGGGGAGGCAATTGAACTATCTCCTCAACCTTTAGAGGATTGACCATGATCCCTGTTGTCGAAACTATAAAACCTAAAAGACGACCCAACTTCATGCAAAAACTTCATTTGTTTGGATTCAAGTGAATCTGATAGTAGCGACATCGCTCAAAGATAAGTCAGAGGTGCATGGGATGATCATATCTCTTCCTAGATCGTGATGCTAAATCATAGAGATAAGCCTCGACTATGTGTTTGAGATCATGGAAAGGAAAATACATGGCTCGCTGAAAGGTGGCTCCAACATTTTTAAGGCCAAAATGCATCTTTTGATAAGCAAATGTACCCCATGGATAGATAAAATTTGTTTTATTTTGGTCCTCGAGATTAATCTGTATCTGATTGTATCCTGAGAAACCATCCATGAAAGAAAATACCTCACAACCTACACATTTATCGATGATATGATCAATGAATGGGGTGGGGAAATTATCCTTTGTACATGCCTTATTCAAATCATGAAAGTTCGTACATATGCAAATTGTTTCCCTCTTTTTGTTGACCGAAATGATATTTGACACCCATTCAGTCAATTGGACGGGGTAGATGAAACCAATGTTGAGTAGTTTCTCTTTTTCGGCCTTGATAGCTACTGCTTTTTGAGGATTAACTAGATGAATATTCTGCCAGACCGGCTTGGCATCAAAGTAAGTCGTTATTTCATGTTCAATGATTCTTGGATCAATGTCTGGCATTTTCTGGTAAGACCAGAAAAAAATTTCACGAAATTATCTAAATAAATCTGTATAGGTTTGAATATCCGCGGGGGGTCATTCTACTCTGGAGAAGACATTCTCCATGATGCCAGGGGTTCTGGATATATCAATAGGTATTGTTTTAGCGATGGTTTCCATATTACCTTTGGTGTATACTACATGTGTAGCCAAAGTATTAATAGGACAAGACCTATCTCTAGTCATAGTTAACACGAATTCACCGGCCTCTATTCTTCCTAACTACGGGAGAAAATAAGATCTGTGATGGAGATCATCCTAGGGTTTGTTTGGACTAGTCAATGCCTCTATAATTGCCTCGTTAGAGGGCAAGACCAAGTCTAAGGAATTGGTAGTGGCGAGTGAACCTTGAGCCCAGGTAGGCTCGAAAACTGGATCTAACTCCTGCGCGGGAGTCGGTGGAAGCTTGCTGGACTATAGAGTATGCAACTTCTACGGAAAAGTGCATGGACATGTGATGATTCCATGTCCCTTCCATCATGGTTGATGGGGAAGGAAGAGTCCACAGATCATTAAAGTAATCCATGCAGAACGATGACACTTGAAAGATTTCATCCTTAGATTGGTCGGGGACAATCGATACCATCTTGACATTGCCAGAGGGAGGCAGGTAATCGAAAGTACCCATGAGAGGTGGGCACAAACAAACCCCCACGTTGACGATGCTGGGTTGTGGGTTATCAATCATCAGGACCATGGATGCCCATGATGAAGGGTCAGACCTGGAGAAGGACAATTGATCAATGGTCACGATTCAACCCTCGTATGGAAACAACAAGACCCGAAAAACTGTAGCAAGCACTACATTCATGGCATATGTCCAACTCCTTCCTAACAAGAGGTTGTAGTCAAGAGGATCATCGACCACTTCAAATTCGACGCACACGGTCTTCCCTCCTAACTACATGGGGAAACAAGGGATGATTCCATGTGGTATGAAAGAACGACTATTGAAAGTTGTAAGAAGAGTAGGTGAAGGAGACAAAATGGGTTGGCCAATGGCCTTCCAACATGCCAACGACATCATGCATGTCGAGGTTCCCTCATCAACCACCATACAAAAAATATTCCGAGTAAAATTTTTCATGGTTTAAGCCACTACTATCTGAAACATGACGTGGTATGGGAGACGAAGTTTCAGGTCAGTTGTATCAAGCATGATAACTCTCATATTACATGTCTCAGTGGATCCTAAGGTAGCTAGCAGAGCCTTTCTCTATGAAGGGAAGCTCTGGAGGACCTCCATAGAAGACATCGCGCAAGAGGTTTTTGATAAATCCTCCACCATAGAGTATTTATGGGCAGCCCTCGCATTTGGATTATGTGAATCCTTCTTGAATTCTCCTTTTGTGATGTGTGTCATTGTTTCGCCCATTTTTCTCTCGATCTGAAGAGGAACAAATAGGTTTTCAACTTCTTTACCCTTTTTAGCAGTACTTGACATTCTGTAATCGCGTGCCCTAGTATCTCTGTGAGCTTCACCTTTCAACATATAAACATTCAACGTCGAGGGATTACTAGACGATGAAGGGGGTCCCTGAATTCCCCCATCCTCTTTCACAAAGGCTTGAGTTAAATTTTTCCCATGTGGAAATGGGTTCACTAACACAACAGGTTGTTGTTGCGCCAGTAACTTTTGAGCCTCCGCGAGCTGAGGGCACAGGTGATTCGGGTGGTATTCCATGAAAAGGTTACACGGATACTTCGACTTCTTTATCTATGTGTTTCCCTGGCCAACATTATTTGTGGGTTTCTTATCCCCCTTACCCTTCTTTCATTGTTTCTTCTTCCCTTCAACCTGTTGGTTGGCTTTCGTGTTCGTCGATTGCACACTGTGTACATCCGACATCTGAGTAGGGGGAGCATCCGAACTAGATGTTTGGCTAGCCATTGTCTGTTGAATCGACAATTGTTGCAATTGGTTTGAAAGATGATCAATGGGATTCTCTTGTGATGAACCAATAATTCCATCGGCATTTGGTCCAGACTTCTGTCTGGTCTTGTCAAGTATAGACCTCGGTGCGTCTGGAAAATTTTCGTAAAGTAAACCAGACTGAGAGTAAATCATCTTTAGTTGTTGAGCTTTCATAATCACTTCTTCTTCTTAAAATACCCTCGACGTTGCTACCTCTTTGGATAATTGAGGGACCAAATACTTGATGAACCACTCCAACAGGAAATCCGATGGGACTGGTACCTTTATCAAACTCTTCCAGTGTATCCATTCTCAGATTTGATCAGAGATATGGTCTGCCTTTGTCTTCTCAAATTTGGCCAACAATTCGGTGACGACATCATATCTCACAGGTAATTGAAAATGTTTTAAGAAAACCATTTCCAATTCAACAAAAGTAGAGTATCTTGAGTGGTCGAGCTTGATGTACAATTTTGCATCACTCTCGATGAGAGTGCCTTGAAACAGATGCAATTGTACGGAGTCGTATTTCAATGAGTTGGACGAGCACCATAGGTGAAAGGTAGTCACATGATCACTTGGATATTCATTAGGTTTTCCTTCAAACTTTGGAAGTTTTCCTTCAAACTTTGGAATGTCCAAGGGTAACTTGGTTAGCATAGGAGGCCAATGTGGATTGTGACATATTGGGTCATTTATTAATATTGACAAATCTGGCAAATGCAAAGTTATCATAAATGATAGCTTAGGTTTTTGAATACGTACAGGAGGATAGGGGCTTGTCTTTTGGCTGGCACCAGGTTGCCAGGAAAATTTAGGTTGTTGGCTTGGGTTCTAGTAACAACCATGTCCTAGTATAGCATTCAGATACTGCGCTTGTTGAGACATCATCGACTGACTCTAGTAATAGGATGTTGAGGGTTGGGAAGGGATTTCTCCCAACATTGTGTTCCAAAGGTTCTAGAAAGGGTTTCCCCCTACCGATCCGATGGGCATAGGTACTGAGCCTTGCCCAGGGTTCGATTGATCATGGAAGGGGTTTCCCCTGGTCGGCATCCCTGACGAGCGAACTAATCCCTGCCATGGATTCCAAGGTCCTTGAGAAGTGTGTGCCTCCTGTGTAGGAATAGTACCCTACGTAGGATTTTGTGATCCAAAGCCAGGGTTTCCCCCAACCAAGATGACAGCTGATGAGAATGCATTGTTACCAAATGCGCCAAACAAAGAGAACATAAAAGAACCCACCGGTGTGGTACTAGAAGAAGGTCCTTGACTACCTGCTAAGAATGAGTTGTAGTTCATGTTTGGCTAGGTGGGTTACTGAGATGCACCACCGAGCGAGGGGGATGAAGGAGGTATATGACCCCCACTGTAAGGGAAAGCTTTATAGGGGGCTCAAGTGCCCCCCATGGACCCTTGCAGAGGAGTGGTTGATATCCCTTCCCCCAGACCCATGTTCTATAGAGTGGAGTAGGTGAGGACCGATTTCGTATCAAAACCAAGCATCCCATATGGAAATGGAGGGGCTGTCACACTCTGCATGAAAGGTGTAGTGATCGCCGCCATAGAAGGAATCGAACCACTGCCTAAGGTAGAGGCGGTCAAGACCATAGTGGACCAGACCTGTGAAGGTGAGTTAGGAGGCAGAACTCCTCCAGTAGTGGCATCCATAGAGGGAGTATGAGGACTCCATGAAGAAGTAGAAAAATTTTCTTCCATCGCTACTTGCAGGACTGTCTGATGCTCGTGATGCGTTACCCTTGGAGGAGAAAGCTATATCAAAAGTGACACCCACAAGTCAGTGATCGGAGGGTTGTACGGATCGAGGGATTATGCTCCAAGTTCAGAAATAGTCAGTTCCTCCAGATACAAGTGTTCTCCTCTCGGAGTTGGCTCGGGTATAGTTTCCTATGGCCTGGTCGCCTCAAATGACTCTTCCTGGTCAAGTCTTCGCCTTCGTCATGGCTGTGGTGTCTCCAAGTTAAGCGACGACAAGCCCAAAATACTTTGTGACCAGTGGAGCTCTTGATCTTCCATTGTGATAAAATCAACGACACACTAAGTATCTTCTAACGCTGAAGACCAAAACACACACTAGAAAAGTTTCTATGAGATATAGCAAGATATCCACTATAACTAGTTGGAAGAACAGTTACACCAACCAACACTAGAGAAACTTACTGGTGCAAGTGCAACTCGAACACGGAAGCACCCTCCGGGTATACTCTGCAAATAGTGGACCAATGTATGTCCTAGGTACCATGGTATACCCCCTCAATCACCTGTGTAAGTCCCTAAAAAAAGGCAACTAGGTTGCCAACTCATGAACAATTACCGGGCGGGTACGGTCGACAGTCGGGTGGACCGTAATGAGTAGGGTATCAAGCCCGAAACCTATTGAGGGTATCGAAAGCAAGTGTTCTAGAAGACGTCTAAGGACCTTGAATGGATTCGAGACCCATGAAGCTCTGTGGCAAATGCGATCAATGGAATCACAAGATAAGTCTTGTATATGCATTCCCCACTACGCTTAGTCCAACTTTGGAGGGGTTATCTCTGCTACCTTTCTGCACATGACCTCTTGTTTAACCCTTGTGTTAGAGGGGGGTCCCAGATAATTTCCACATTAATGGACTTCTACACTCCCTAGCACAGACTCCTATGTTTTTTTTGCAACCTTGAAGAGTTTCCTCTCCAACCTAAATCAAGGCTCTAGCCTAGTCTAGTTAATGGACCCTACAAACATAAAGTCTGAATAATTTGAATTAATCATTAATTTTAAGTGGTTTATCTTAATTCAGAGGAACAAAAATGAAACTAGTGGTGTTTTTAAAGAGATGAAAGAGAATAACAAATGTTGGAAACAAAATTACTTCTTTTTCAAAAGATTTGCAAATTGAAAACTCTTTAACCAACTTTTATAACTAACTTTCTTTCCAAGATATTTTAAAAGAAAAAACCTAAAATTGAATTTTGCTCGACTACGAGATACTTAAAGTCCTAAGTATGCAGTAAAGAACTTGAGAAATCACTCTTCTTTCTGATAAACAAAGACAACTAACTTAACTACTTAACCAAACAAGAAAATGAAATCTTTTTTTTTTTTAATGCTTCAAAATAATAAACTTGAAAATGAATTCTTTTCTTTTCTTCTAAAGCAAGTAAAAGGGAAAAGTGCAGACAAGGCAAGACCAAAGAAACTGACTTTTGGTCTACTGTGGATCACAGGGAGTCACTGAAGAAACCACAAAGGAAAAAACATAAAAGACTCACAGACTCATCCAAAACCCTTTCAACAAAAAACACAAGCAATATTGAAAGATAAAGAAACTGACGTCAAACATAGACTTACAGACTGTAACTATAGAGACCAAAACTAGATAAAGAAACCCTTGAGAAGTCAGACTTCAATCAAGAAAGAGGATGACTGCCTCTTCTTTAAGAAAAAGGCTTCTTGACACAGGCACACTATTGACACTTAAGCAACTTGCGTATGTACGCGGACTGTCCAAAGGTAGGGCGCATATCTACCCGTGCAGACCAACTGCACTCCGCGTACACCTCTATAACTTCCCAAAAAAAGAAAAATAACTATCAAGTTGACCAGGAAGGGAGTAATGATATGGAAGACCATAATCACTTGAAGACTGAGATAACTTACAAAGAACTCAAAGAGGTAATTAAACCAATTACAACACCCAAAAACATCCACTAAAAACCATAGAGGCTCCCCAGTATGGTCGCCAATTCTGCTATAGTGGGAAAACCCCTCTATGGACTACACTAGGGTTCAACCGTGTAGGCATATCTAACTGTCTAAAGTCTCCTACTTTTAAAAACTATCCCAACAATACCCCACATTCATGCATAAAATACAAAGTATAAGGATCCGATAGTCTTACCTTAAACTCTGTGTCCAGTGTCGATCCTTTTGCATTCGGTCGCTCCTTGACTGCAAGTCTCCTCCAAAGGTTGACCTGTATTCACCAAAAGAAAAAAAAGAAACTATGAACATGAATCTTATATATGAATTAGTGGGTTATATGTCATAACAAAATGTAAATCAAACTTGAATATTGAACACATCATATGGCAAGATGGAAAAAGTACTTATTTATATTAATCTCACAAATTCACTTACAAAACGAGATCGACGAATGCTCCTCGAACCCAGTCCTGGGCTCCACTTCACCAAGCTCCAACTATTTCCACGTATCCTTCTTCTCTCACACTTCTCTCTATAGAATGGGCATAGGCTTATGAATGAGGAAAAAGGAAAGAATAGGGAATTTTGGCTTAAAACTCACAATGTGGCTAAAAATTCTTGGGGCAAGGGGTGAAAGTGAAATGGGTAGAGTTTCATTGTAGAAATGTTTCTCCTTGGAATGAGACCCGTACACCTCCTTTTATATGACAAAATGATGGTTATTTGGTTGGGTGACGGGCTATAGGCAGTGGATTAATTGGGAAACTACTCAATAGCCCGTAATCTCAACGAATCCCTTCCAACTTTTTATTTTTTGCAAATTGTGTGGGTATACGTGGGTTGTAATGATGCAGCTAGCGTATGTACGTGGGTACTAGTGGTGCAGGGCATGTACATCTTCAAAAGTTGTGTTTTTAAGAAGAGTTGTTCAGTGTTGACTTGGCAAAAATAGTAAGTAAGATGGCCTTATGCCAGGTGTGCATGTATAGTGCAATTTAGGGTTATAACACTTCCTCTATAATACCCCAAGGCTGAGCCCCAGTTGTAATTATGAATGTAATGATGTTTTGTAGGCTGGTTAGCCAAGTATTTATAAGCTGGTACGCTTATGTATTGATTAGACCATGAGCATGTTTTGTACATGTAAATATTCATATTATTAATATAAAAACATCACTGCATGTAGACTGACCACAAAGAAAGAGTTATGGGGGACTAAGATCCATTGGGTAGGTAAAGGGATGGGGCTGAGAGTCTAGGAAAGAGGGGCTAAGATTAAGAGATTAAACCCAAGAGAATAATATATAATTATTATTCTAAAATCTGTAAAGAGGATATTAATTATCCTAAGTTCCTTTTGAGAGGGGAACAAGTTCCAAGTGGGGGGGAAACATACTCTTGGAGAGACAAGTGTTATCCAAACCCCATGTAGTTTTATGGGGGCGCTCTCACCAATATCAGGGGGATTCTCACCATTCAGACAATACTCACCATTCTCTTTTTGTTGGCCAAGGTTTTCCCCATTCACACAAACACTAAGAAAGCACACAGTTAGTCATTTTTTCCGCCATTGTTGAATTCCTCAACCACCTGAACCTTTGCTACAAGCCGAATTTGATACCCTTGTTGTACCTGCACCTGCGAGTTTACTGCGTATTATATTGTCAGTACAATTCCCCACATCTAGTTTCGTTGCTTCCATCACCATGCTCGTGTGTTGAGGAGAGAGACTGAAGAAGCAGGTTGTCAGGCCTCTGAGAAACTCTCTAGGTGAGAGAGTATGTTGAGGAAGTGAGATCTCCTGGAGGAAGTCCACTAGCAGCTACAAAACTATGTGAATTCTTGATCCAACGTTTTGTTCAATCCTTGGAAAGGGAGGTGTAACAATTGATGGACTGTGTGATAGTGAAGGTGTACACTCCTGAGGTGGAACATGCATGTGGGGAATGGGAGTCTGTGAATTGTGGGTGTAAGTGGCTCCTTGGAGGAAATCCTTCCTGTTGTCCCTGCCTAGCCTAGGAATCCCTTGCTGGTGGAGTTTAGTCCCAGCTTGGGGGTGACCCACTGTTGAGAGTGATGAGCAGTGTGGTATAAGGCTGGGAGGTTCATGGAAGGTATTCACGCAGTTGGTGTACTTAAATTAAAATATAAGCACCATTTCCAAGTTTCGTTACATGTTATGTATTTATATATGTTGTTATATTTATGGGTTTTTCCTGTGATTATTGCATGTATGATTTTACTGTTATTTCTGTATTATGTTATGTGATAGAATAATGTAAATCAACTGTTAATTTGTATGTGTATTTGTCGCTTCCGCATTAATATATGTATGAATGGAATGTTTGTCTGGCTAAAAATTGCATTAGATATATATACTATGTATATTTGAGCATGATAGTTTTCTTGAGTAGCATGGCCCGACCTGGGTGGTCAAGGATGTCACAAATTGGTATCAGAGCGAAAAGTATGTTTAAAAGTGATGTTTCCTGGCCTATTGGTGGTTGGGGACGTTAAAAATTGGTATTAGAGAAAAAATTATGTTTATGAGTGATGTTGCCCGACCTATTGGTGGTTGGGGACGTCACAAATTGGTATCAGAGCCATGGTTTCAACACTGAGCCTAGATGGGCCATGCTAGTGGTTAATGAAGAAAAGGTTTCAAAGTGAATTGTTTTCAAAAGGGACAAATTTGAACCTCAGAGTGTCCCTAGGTGCCAAGAGAATACCTTGGTTGTGTTATGAAGCTCGGGAGGTATAATGGTTTATGGAATGGAAATAGAAAAAGAAGCCACAAAAACCATTGTGTTGGATCACAGAGTTTTAAATTGAGTCGTAGGATCTATTCGAGAGAAGGCAGACCCTTCATAGCCATCAGATCTAGAAAAAGGTGCATGAGAGTTAACCTCTAAGTTCTTAGGAATTTGTAACTTCGGTGAAGTTTATGAGTTAGAGAGCCAAAGGGGCCAAAGCGTCGAAGCTCCAAAGTCCCGGAGTGGATCTACACCGAAGATCCAGGGAGAAGTGCTTGACCATTGGATCGGCCGAAGACAGATAAGAACCATTAGATCAAGCCAAGAGAAAGACGTAAGGTGCAACAGTTAAAAAAAGATCTCAGTTGTCAGATCTACGTGCAAGTGATTGTGAGTTGTAGATCTCACAACAATTCGAGACTTCGACGTTCGAGAGAAACAAAGTATGCTAGTGTGAAAACTCCTGAATCCCAAAGTCCTGAATTCTGAATTTAATTGAGACAGTTCATAAAAAATGGGCACGTGTCAACAGATCAACGTATTCAGAAGTTCGACATTCGGGAGAAACAAAGTATGCTAGTGTGGAAACTCCCAAAGCCCAAAGTCTCAATGTCTGGAGTTAATCCAGACTGTTCATCAAAAAGGGTCACTTGTCGGTAGATCAACGTATTCGGGAGTTCAGAGTTTGGGAGAAACAAAGTATGCTAGTGTGAAAAATCACGAAGCCTGAAGTCCCAAAGTATGGAGTTAATATGGACTGTTCATAAAAAAGGGGCAGGTGTTGGCAAATCAACATATTCGGGAGTTCGAAATTTGGGAGAAACAAAGTATGCTAAGGAGAGAACTCCCAAATTCCCAATGTCCGTAGTTGATCTGGACCGTCTATCAAAAGGGACACGTGTAAGAAGATTAGCTTGTTCGGGAGTTCGACATTCAGGAAAATTGGAGTGTGCTAGTGTGAAAATTCCCGAAGCCCGAAGTCCTGAAGCCGAAGAACAAAAGTGGTGTGAAATGATGACATCGCCAGTGGTGATGTGGACCCTTCCTAGACATGCCACATGCCACTACCTTAATTGTTGACAACTGTGCTATGTTGACCCCGGAAAGTAAAGAAGTTCGGGAGTTTGACGTTTGGGAGAATTGGAGTGTGCAAGTGTAAAATATTATGAAGCCCGAAGTCCCGAAGTGATGTGGCCTACTGATGTCACCAATGATGATATGGACACATGGGATTTGTGCCATGTTTCAGTGAGTTAAGAACCTTTGGAAGATAGAAACACCAGTTAGAATGTGACATGTGTCACCTGTCATATTGGGCCACATGTCCGCTTCTAGTATTTTTCCACATGGCACTCTTCTTGAGCATGGTTAGTGGGGCCCCTGATGGTCACAGGGAACACGTGGCGTCATATCCCAGGGTTCAAAGACTTGAAACTCCAGAATAAATGGTGATGGAATGGGAGGAAGAAATCCCTGAAGTTCCGTAGATCCGAAGTAACGTAATGAGATGATGTCCCAGGGGTGAAGTGGATGTATTCAAAGATTCGCAGTTCAGGATTTTTGGTGTGTGAAGATGTGAAATCCTCTGAAGTCCTGGCACCCCGAAGCTCCGAAGTTCCAAATATCGGAGGGTCAGATTTAATCTCAATCGTTGATCGGGAAAAGACACCTCGCAACAGATGCAACAGTCCAGAGACTTGGCACTCTGGAAACATTGAGAGTATGGACAGTTCAGAAACCCTGAAGCCCGGAGTTCCATAGTAAATATCAGTCGTTGGATGTTGGGAAGTTGAGGTCCATTGATCCACCCCACTTCGCGAGTTTTCCAATGCGACACTCTGGGAGATTTGTTGTGATTTTCTTTGGAAACCATTGAAGCCTAGAGTCCCAAAGTTCTTGTCCACGGTAGATCTGAACAAGGAATGTGGACCATAGATACACCATCCTTTGAAAGTTCACCAGTTCAATGTTCTATGAGGTTTGTAATGTGCGAAAAGGGGAAACCTCCAAATCTCTGGAGCCCTGAAGTTTCAAGGCTCCGAATAAGCACCCAACTATTATCACTTGGTCACAACCATGGTCACATGCGAGTTGAGGGATGAAGAAAAAGGGGCTAGCGCCCAAAAGTGAATTGTAAGAACACAAAAGGGCTCAGAGATAGAATCGTGTGGATTCTTTATCGACCAAAGACCCGTAGAAAATAGAGTCTGATATTATTTTGTTGAATTAGATTGTTTAATTTATTCTGGAGAATTATTAAGTCTAATAGCCTGAAAAAAATTAGGTTGACTGCACATTTTGCAGAGTTAACAATTGACATAACTGAACCGAATTGTTCCATAGTGAAAATAAATGGAGGAGGTACATGATGCTTATAGTTCGGAGAATGAAGCTAGAGGAATGGATGTTCATTTTGGAATTGAAGGAACAAACTCCAATGCGCATGGATATGAAATAGATAAAGAAGTGAGATTGATGAAAATCATTAAGAATTTGCAAAAAGATGTCCAAATTCACCAGGCAGATAACGAAAGGCTTAAGAGAGAAAAGGAGCAACAAGAAGAATTCAATATGAAGTTAATGTAGAGCTTGAAAATAATTGAAAAGAAGTTGGATAAGGAAAGTGGATCCACCAAATCAGAGAAGAACAGGTCCCCTGATGAGTAAATAGGAGGAAGAAGTGGTAGCAGACATCACCAACGCTCCCAAAAGAATTCCCATAGGAGAGCACACAGTATCTCAAGTCCATCCCCTGTCAGGAAACATAGGAGGTCTGGGATGGATGAGTTGAAAGGAGAAATGAATAAGATCAAACCTCCTACTTTTGATGGAGAGCATAAGAAGGATGAAGATGTTGAGACATGGTTTCTAGGCATGAGGAAGTACTTCCAATTGAAAAACTATTCTTCTCATGCAGAGGGAAGAATTTCCATCTACCAACTTAAAGGAAAGGCATCCATATGGTGGGATAAGTTGGTGCAAGTACAATGCCTCAAGGAGAAAAATGTGAATTGAAAGGAATTCAAGAAACATTTTGAAAAGAAGTACTTAGCCAAGAGATAGTATGACAATAACATGAAAGAGTTCTTTGAACTTAAACTGGGAAACATGAATATAGATGAATATGAGAGGAGATTTCTATAGATGTTGAAGTATGTCCCTTTCATTAAGGATGAGGCAGTCAAGATCCAGACATATCTAAGTGGGCTTCCGTCTTTCATCAGTGAAAATATACAATATGATGATCCAAAGACTCTGGAAGAAACTATAAGGAGAGAAAAATGCTTATATGATAAGCAAATAGGAAAGTCTAATTTCCAAAAATCTTGGGAAGACAAGAGGAATTTTAAGAGGGAGCGGAGGCAGAAGGGGAACAAGCCACCATTTTTCAAAAATAATCGTTAAGGACAACCAGTTTTGAGGGAGCTCGAGATGGTTGAAGTAGGTGGGCAAAGGCCAAGGCAGACACCTATGCAATGTTGGGGCTGTAATGGAGATCATAAGTATAGATATTTCCCTCACAGAAAGGACTAGGTGAGAGTTTTCCACCATGTTCAGCAAGATGAAACAGTGGAAGACATGGGAAAAAGAGTACCAAGGATCTATGCATCCCTGGACAACAAGCAAGTTGAGTTTCAATCACACATGATTGAAGTTGAAGGTATGATCAATAACCAGGCCTTTACTATTTTAATTGACTCGGGGTCTAGTCATAGCTATATATATATCCTAAGGTAGTGGAAATATTTCAATTACTAAGAAGCAAGCATGGGAAATCTTGGTTGGTGCAGCTAGTTATAGGATCCAAGAGAAAGGTTGTTGAGTTGGTTAAATCATGTCCAGTGGGCATGAATGGAATGAGTACCAAGGAAGATTTGAACATCTTACCTTTGGGATCATATGATTTCCTAATTGGTATGGATTGGTTGGACCAACACTATGCCATATTAGACTATTAAAACAAGGAATTCACTTGCTTAGATGAGGAAGGAAATCAAAGAGTAGTCCAAGGAATTTCCAGGGCAGTTATTTTCCAAGAGATCTCAACAATGAAGCTAAATAAGTGTTACAGGAAGGGTTTTCAAATACTTGCAACCCATATGGAGGAAGCATCTAAGGATAAGGTGCCAAATCTGGAGGATCATGCAATCCTGAAATATTTTGAAGATGTGTTCAAGGAGGTACCAGTACTACCTCCAAACAAAGATATTGATTTCTCTATAAATTTAATGCCTGGAGCATATCTAGTATCAAAGACTCCTTACAAAATAAGTACACTAGAGATGAAGGAGTTGCAAATGTAGCTTGAAGAGCTTCTGAAGAAGGGGTATATACTCCCAAGTGTGTCACCTTTGGGCGCCCCAGTCTTGTTCGTGAAGAAGAAATATGGGACATTGATATTGTGCATCAATTTCAGACAGTTGAACAAAGTGACTATAAAGAGCAAGTATCCTCTACCAAGGATTGATGATCTCTTCGATCAGTTGAAGAATGCTAGGATATTTTCAAAGATAGATCTCAGGTCAGGATACGATCAGATAAGGATTAAATAGGAAGACATTAGAAAGATCACCTTCAAGAGAAGGTATGGTCAGTATGAGTTCGCAGTGGTGCCATTTGGGTTATCAAATGCACCAGTTGTTTTCATGTTCTTAATGAATGGCGTTTTCCAGGAATATTTAGACATGTTTGTCATTGTCTTTTTGGATGAAATCCTTGTATATTTCAAGACAAAGGAAGAGCATGAGCATCATTTGAGGATGGTGTTGCAAGTTCTAAGAGAGCATCAACTGTATGCCAAATTGAGAAAGTATTCATTTTATCAAAACATAATTCACTATTTAGGGAATATCATATCTAAAGAAGGGATAGCAGTGGACCCTGAAACGATTGAGGCCATTAAAGGGTGGACAACACCTAAAAATGTGATAGAAGTTAGATCCTTCATGGGTCTAGTTGGCTACAATAGAAGGTTCATTGCATGGTTTTTGAGAATAGCTCACCCCATCACTTCCTTGCAAAGGAAGGGGAAGAAGTTTCAATGGACATACAAATGTGAAAATAGATTCCAACATTTGAAGCAACTGTTAACCAATGATCCAATTATGAAGATTGAAGATCTGAATGAAGATTTCATGGTTTGCATAGATGCTTGCAAAGAAGGACTAGGTGGAGTCCTCAACTAGAATGGGTTTGTGATATGTTTTGAATCCATGAAATTGAAAGAGCATTAAAGGCTCTACACCACTCACAATTTGGAGTTGGCAGCCATAGTGCATGCTTTGAATAAGTAGAGGCACTACCTCATGGGAAATAGGTTTGAGTTGAGGACAGATCATAATGGTCTGAAGTATTTGTTTGATCAACCTACTTTGAATGTTAGACATAGTAGATGGTTGGAATTCCTCTGTGAATATGACTTTGATATCAAGAACATCAAAGGAAAGGAGAACAAAGTGGTTGATGCACTCATTAGGAGAGTGCATGAACTACATGCTACAACCATTAACATGTATCATATAGATATTAAAGGCAGAATTTCTGAGGCTGCAAAAGTTGATTTTCATTATATGGCATTGGTAACTAAATTGCAGCAAGGTAAAATGTAGTAGAAAGCGAAAGATTATGAATTGGGAATTGATGGAATTCTCTTGTACAAAAACATATTTTATGTACCCAGTTCTCACAAATTGAGGAGTATGATCTTGAAAGATATACATAATGTTCCTTATGCTAGGCACCCTGGATATCAGAAAATAGTTTCAACAGTCAAGAGCCAATATTATTGGTCAGACATGAAGAAAGAAATTGCAGAGTACATAGCTATATGCTTGGAGTGTCAAAGGGTCAAGGTTGAGCATAGACACCTAGCTGGGTTTTTGCATCCATTACCCATTCCTGAGTGGAAGTGGGAGATGGTGACAATGGATTTCATCACAGGATTACCCAGAACAAACAAGCAACATGATTCCATGATCATGGTGGTGGTGGATAAGCTTACTAAATCTACCCATTTCATTCCTATGAAGGTTACTCACAAGGAAACCAACGTTGTTGATATTTATATGAAGGAAGTAGAATTATTGCATGGAATACCCAAGACAATTGTGTCTGACATAGACCCAAAGTTTACCTCAAATTTTTGGAAAGGATTATTCAAAGGGTTCAGAACAAATCTAAACTTCAGCATAGCTTATCATCCTGAGTATGATGGACAAACAGAAAGGGTAAATCAATTGATAGAATGTATGTTAAGAATGTATGTGATGGAAAAACCTTCTAAATGGGAATATTATATACACTTGGTAGAATTTTCCTACAACAATGGGTATCAAGCATCATTGAAGATGAGCACGTTTGAATCACTTTATTGCAGAAAGTGAAACACCCTAGTAAGCTTGGACAACCCAGCTGATAGGGAAGTGATTGGGACAGATTTTCTCAAGGAAATGGAAGAGAAAATGCTAAAGATTAAACAGAATCTGAAGGCTTCCCAATACAGGCAAAAAATCTATTCTAACAATAACAGAACTCACAAGGAATTTAAAGTGGGTGATCATGTTTTCCTAAAGGTGAAAGCCAACATAAGTTTCCCGAAGTTGGGAAATTGTTCTAAGTTGGCATCCAGATATTGTGGGCCATTTGAAATTCTAGAAAGGATTGGAACAGTAGTTTATATGCTTTCATTTCCTGCATGCATGACTATTTATAATTTATTTCATGTCTCCTTACTCAAGAAATATATACCTGATGCTAATCATGTGGTTGATTGGAATGTGATTCAGGTGGAACAAGAAGGCACTTTAGAGGTGCACCCAATGCGCATACTGGACTGGAAGGAAAAGAAGCTCTGGAATCGAGACATAAGGCTTGTAAAGGTCTAGTGGACCTAGTACGAACCTGAGGAAACAACATGAGAGCATGAAGATTCTATGCAGACAAAATACCCGCATCTTTTTGAATATTTTGAAAATCTTGTTGATGTTGTGTAACTAAATTGCACTCAGGATAGTGAAAAAATAAGGGGAGGGGATTGTAATACCCCAAAGTCGAGCCCTGGTTGTAATTATGAATTTAATGATGTTTTGTAGGCTAGTGAGACAAGTATTTATATGCTAGTAGGCTTATGTGTTGATTAGGCCAGGAGCCTATTTTGTACATGTAAATATTCATATTATTAATATAAAAACATCATTGCATGCAGAACGACCATAGAGAAAGAGTTATGGGGGACTATATGTCTATTGCTTGTATCCTCATTAATTTATTCCCCACATTCATTGGAACATTCCCCTATTTCCAAGTTGCTTTGTCCAAATGGATAGGGAAACATTCTATTACCAATGGTGTACAAAGGAACTAGATTATATGCAAAGGGAGATAATTATTAAATAATGGCGCGATAAAAAACTAAATCCTTCTTGTGAAAGTTTATAAACTATCAAAACTTCTTCTTTATGAGTTGGTTGTAGAGTAAGGATGCTACATAGAACATTGAGGAGTAAAATACTACTTACGAGTGATAACACTCAAATAATTCAAATATCTGTGGTTTCAATTTCCAACACAACAAGTCCAATTTCAAGGTGAAAGAATCTCCATGAAATACAAGTGAAAAAAATTGGATTCCATTCATCAATTGGATAATTATCTATGATGGAAAATACTCACATATTTCCCACAACACCCAACAACTTTGGAATAGGAAAATCACTATATATGAGGAATACAACACTTAAAACCTTGTCTTTGATTGGAAACTAAAGAAACAACTATCTCATTGTGACCTTTGATCTCAAAATTCATAGTTAATTAGATGGTGGGGCTATTTTAACTATTAATATTCATGATTTTCTAATGAAGAATGAAATTTTGAGTGAAAGAATATGAACTATAACCGGGGAATGAAATCTCACCATTAAAATAATCACATGCAAAAATTAACTAGGAATAAGAGTAATATATCAAGCACCTATAATATATTCTCACCTCACACAAAATCAATCACATAATGGAGATAGTGATTTTATCTTGGAAACCCAAAGGGGAAAACCAACATTCTAATGGTTGTTTAGTTTTCCATTTCCACAATCTTCGATTACAATGCATCTCATGGCTCTCTATGCATACTCCCATAATTGGCCAAAAAACCACTTTGAGAGTGAAAGTGCCATAAGAAATATGGAGAGATAGGGTAAAGGGAAGGACAACAAGTCTAACCTTTCATTTCCCCTTCCTTAGTCTGTTCTCTCTTATTATCATTATTTTTCATTTATTTCTCTTTTTTGTCTCATTTAATTTTACATTTACATTGTCTTTAATAGTTTATCAAGCCTTCAGTAATCACCTAACTAAATTTGCAGGTAATGATTCTTACCATCATTCACTTGTTCATATCCATTTTGGATCACACCTCCCCAATGACAGGATTTTTAGTCTCCAAAATCTTATAGGAAACCAATATGGATTAATGTGCCTTATGTTTACCTCTATGGAACATGGCTATGAATATGGATCCTAGATGCAACTTCGACTTTGGTTTTGGATCTAGCTCATGGTTCTAGCTACTACATATGGTTCTAGTTTCTATCTCACTTGTTCCCACAATGTAGAAGTCTTCTCACTAACTCTGAGCTCTAAGCAATCTTCAAATATGAAATCTTCACTCAAAATACATTTCCATTGAATGTGAAAGTTTCTTTCATT
This sequence comes from Picea glauca, assembly GCA_000966675.3. Classification (NCBI taxonomy): domain Eukaryota; kingdom Viridiplantae; phylum Streptophyta; class Pinopsida; order Pinales; family Pinaceae; genus Picea; species Picea glauca. The sequence goes on along the minus strand of JZKD02S2257264.1, from coordinate 279,076 downwards.
ATAAAACTTGGAGATGGTCAATCTCAACAACCAATGAAGGCCAAGTCAAATTATGGTCTTCTTGTTCCATGTGATCCCAACAATATATGCCATCATGTAACAATTCCACAAGAGGAGGTGTGGACTGCTTTCTTCTACTATGACCATTTGCTTTCTAGCATGGAAACAATTATTTGCAAGTATATCAATTGAATGACAGTATTACATACCCCTATACGTTGGGTGTAGGATAGTTAATAATTGGTAAGTTGGTTCATCTTGTGGTGAGTCATTCTTCAACCAAGTTGAAATGAAAGAAATGTTAGACCATGCTTGAGATCCTTCTCTTCTCTCTCCTACTTCCACCAAACAATTGCTTTACTCTTTGGTGATGTTGATCTCTTGTGTTGTTGTAACTCCTTGGATAGTTTTTTCTCCTTGGGATGGAGAAGAAGAAAACTCTT
>JZKD02S2257264.1:240727-273596 GCA_000966675.3 Picea glauca | reverse complement strand
TATACCTCCTAATTCTGCAAAATGTGGAAGAAACCATTTTTGTTAGAAAAATGCATATCATAAAAATTTGTCAATTAATGCTACAAGTCTTTTTTTTTATGAAGAAAATATATCATCATTCTCCAAATTATAACAATTCAATGTTATTCTCCTATGAATAATCTTCTCAATGACCATTCTCGTTCCCCAATTCGATATATGAGATGAAAATTATGGCTTATTGAAAAAGTCACTTTCACCATTTTTGTGCAAATAGGATCTAGTAGCGGCAATGGAATGGTTTTGTGCCAATTGTTAGTGTTAGAAGTCAACTCATGACTGTTGTTGAATTAATCCCATAACACCTTGTTCCAAAATGTTTTAAAGAAAATAGTTTTAGAGAGGTGGAAGGATCACAGTCTAAATCTCAAAGTATCTTGATGAATGAGCTATTAGAAACACTTCCCTATATGTAGCATATTAGGTAAACAAAACCTCAGTTTGAGTAAAAAGAGTATTAGATATGATTAAGGAGAATTAATGAAACAAAGCTAACAATAATTAAAGAGAATTTGTTCTTTAATATACTTGACCAATAGAAGAATAAACCTACACTCAGAAATCCTTTCTGAACAAGATTTAAAAGACTCAAACACACATGTGGAAAAGATTGCACTATACAAAATAGATAAACCTTTTTAGCACATACATACAGTCATATGAGCATATAACAGTAATGGTATGTTTGGGATGAGGAAATAGAAGTGATAAACAAATACGAGAGATACACACCAACCATCGTCTTTATTAATGTCTAAAATCTTTACAAAGGTAGGATGGATCAAAATAGTCCTATAATAAGAACTTTTAAGACAAAACAGGGATCCAACCCATTATTTTTCTACTTCATCCCATATATAGTGTTTTACATTGGTTACATGCATTTATGGTCAACCTGATGGTCAAGGACACATAAAAACTAATCCCTACAAGTTCTCAAAGTGAATTTATGTCTCTATCTACTGATATATAAAACAATAAACAATTTACAAAAAGATACTATAATAAAGGAAACAGGCTTGCATAGAAAAAATTCTTTGGTTGAATTTATTTCCACCTGGATGATTATGTTGCATCATCCTCTTTATCCTTCCAATGTTTTCCTAATCTTCAATGATCCACTCGAATCAATACTTTGACAACTCAACAATAATGAATGTTCTACAGAATCATCATATCCCAAGATAGATTGTAGATCCATAAAAAGGGTATCTTACTCCATCTAATGATCAATAAATTATTTACCTTGTTTATATCCTTTCTCCATTATGAAAATATGAATCTTTGTCATATATGCTACAAAATTGGCTACTATAGGTTTTCCTATAGTGCCAATATTTTCCCGTGTATGAGACTGTTGAAACTTCCTGTAGCGCCATACAAAAAACCAGTTTTGATCATGTTTAATGCCTTTTCTTGCTCAGGTTAAAGCCAAAACATAAAAAAATATAGGAATAGTCTCTTAAATACAAGGAAACAAAAAGGCTCTTCCATCATTAATCATATTTCAGTCAAAATTTAGGGATTCCATTGAAGGTGAAATTCTCAAACTGTGAATTCTCCTTGAAAAACTGATGTAGCTAATTCTTCCAGCAAATACAAATTGTTCCTTCTTGTCTGCTTGGTTTGAGAATGAGTTTGTATTTTCTTGGGCTTATCCATTTCATATCTGATTGTAGGGTTTGGGCCTCTCTTATTCTTTTTACTTTGTTTTCTTGTAGAAAATATTTTTTTCTTGTAGGAGTATTTGTATTTTCTATTAGACCTCCCTTCTTATACTTATTCCTCTCAATCTTAGTTGCAAGAATTTTATTTCTTGTTGATGGATCCTCTTTTGGGTTTGCAGATTCTTCATCAATAAGGATAAAATTATCTTTAATGGTAGGTTTATATGTTTCTTTGAATTTCAACCTGAATTTATTTCGAGGCCTAGAGCTCCTTTTTCTCATCAAAATTTCATATATAGAAGCATCATCTTCAGAGGAGATTAAGATAGGAGGAATGATCTTTGGGGAATGATATTTAGGATGTATATGATCTACAACTTTTTCTTTTGTTTCAGGTTCTTGATCTTCCTTCAATACCCTAGGCTTTTCCAACCTTTTGGTCCTTCTAGAATAAGTCTTTTGAGCATATAGAAATGGATGCTTACCTCCACCTAGGATATGAGAAGACCCTATTTCTTATTGCAGGTTGGTTGGAGTAGCTTCCACTAGCTCATCTGAAATATTTAAGCATGCTTCTCTTTTACCCTTCCTTGGAATGAATGGTTGACTTGCGATGGGTGAAGCGTCTTTATTAGGTTCATCAATTTTATCATGCAATTGTGTGGCCAGAGGATGTACTTCTATGCTCCTCTTTCTCCCAGAGTGTAAATCCTCTGAGGTGACATATCTTAAGCCACGCATCCTATTCCAATGGACATCTCAGATGAACTCTGGTGCTTTGGCCTTCTGGAGTTCTCATGCCTTCACACTTCAATTATTTCGCAGTGACTATTCTCCAGAGTAAATATTCTCTCTCCACGTGTCCCTCCATTTATCAATGACTCTTGTTGACTATGGCATTCGGTAATTTTGACCTTCGGGATATTTACTCTTTGATTTTCATGAAGTGTCCTATCACCGAAGTGATAGATCTGGCGCCACGTGTCCAACCCACTGACGGCTAGGATTGACTTCTTAACTCTTGGAGCTTTGGATGAATTCTAGTCAATGGCTCCACTTCCTCCTTTTTTTTTGGAGTGCATTGTTTTGGATTCCACGATCTAATGACGTGTGTCCCTCTTAGATAGAAGACCACGATTTACTTCTCTACTTTGGGGTTATAAAGTTTTTGTTTCTCCACACAGACTTTTCTCTGAACTTCTCTTCTTCTGAAGTACACAGATCTCTACCACGTGTCCTTCTGGATCCAACGGTCTAGATTTCTTCGACCTTCGTGAATTCATCATAAATTTCTCTTTGCCCCACACAAATTATTCATAGCTTTCTCTTCCGGACTCTCTGATCTTCTGCCACGTATCCTCCTTGATATCGATGACTTCTATGTAACTTCGCCTCTTCGGGACTTTAGCGATCCTGCTCCTTAAACACTCTTAATCTTCCAAGAAAACGAAGTTCCAAAGGATTTTAAGACTATCCTCCATGCAAATTTCCCATATCTCACGGTCTAGAAAGATCCCTATTCCTCCAAATGGATCTTTCTTGTTGATTGTGAAATTTCTAGTGGGCTCCTCCCTACTGAAGAGTTTTCATTTGCTATCTCCTTTGATCTTGTTCCTTCTTGAAATTTTAAGATTCTCCTTGATGTTTCTATGACATTTAGCTGAATGTCAACCCTGTGCACACCTTGCAACAGGTTTCTTTCACTTAACCCTTTTGTGGGAAACTATGCACTCCTTTCAACAGTTCTTACACAACTCAATTGTTCTTCCTGAAAAATATGACACACACCTTGTGCGGTCCTTTGCACTCTTTTGCGAGTAAAGATTCAAGTTATCCCTCCTGATCTTTTAAGTCAAAATAAACTTTGTCAACGCATGCCTTGTGGACACTATGCACTCCGTGTAAGTAAATCTCCACGTTATCTCTCTCGAGCTTCTTAGTCACACTAGACTCTATCAATGCACACCTTGCGAACACTATGCACTCCTTGCAACAAATGAAGAAGAGAAACAATTGAAACTTATCTAATCCTCACGGATTCATACATTCAACCATGTAATGCATTCATAAAATAAGAACAAGTAATAATAGAGAATTGCAATTAAACATAAGGCCTACCATTCATTCAAATAGACATAATAAAAACAATACCAAACACTTTGGATCAACGCTTCTCTGTTATATTCATTCAAATGATATGTACATGGGATCATACAACTTCGGTAAGCTTCAATAGTCTTAACAAGAACAACTTCAGATAACTTTCAACCTTCAGCAATAACAACTACAATCATCTTCAGCAGCCTCAGTTGGGAAACAATACACATATTTATACCAGAGGGCTCATAGATCTTTTCCCTCCGACTACCTTAGTGTTATCCTATCAAATTAAAATATTTCAACTACTAAGGCTTATTACAATAAATGATCAATATATAAATATAAGAGCAAATGCTTCAGATCTGTACTTCTATTAACTACATTAAAGAAAATACAATCTCCATCGATCTCACATGATGGTTCAACCTCTTAACATTTAATATCTTATTTAATTACAATATTTTCAAGATATTTCATGACATGCCATCTTTAAAATTCAAAAATCACTTCAAAATGCATGCTAGGGCATTGAGTTGTCCTCCAATAGCATGTTGGTGAAGATGCTCATGCATCATACTCCTCTTGACAAAAATAAATTAATGGACTCATGTCCATGAGCGCGTGCACCGAATTTCCATGATTATGAATTTCTGCTTTATTTACCCAACTATAATATTATATTGGGTGTCCTTTCCACTTTACCAAATACTCAAAATAAGTCTTCCTCCTGGTCTTCTTATCAATCCTTGGATCTATGATCTTCTCCATCTGCGAATTTTCTTCTATAGGCATCTGCTTCTCCCACTAGATCTCTTTTTATTTTTTGATCCTTTGGTGTCATCTTCCCTGGAAGGATACATGTCTGAAATGTTGAATATAGGTGATATTCCCACATCTTATGGTAGCTCTAACTCATAAGCATTAGCATCAAATTTTATTAAGATCTTGCACAGTCCTATCTTTTTCAATTTCAATTTGTTATATGTTCCCCTTGGGAACCTTTCCTTTCTGAGATGTGCCAGAACTTGATCTCCCAATTCAAATTGAAGTTCTATCCTATGTTGATCAACTATGCATTTATATTCTATGATGTTGTTCTGCAACTTCTCTTTGATCTGATTGTGAAGCTTCTACATTTCTGCAGTGAAGTCTTCTACTCCAGCGCTTCTGAATTCATTCTTCTCTAAATCTATCAATTATGATACTCCTCTTGGTTTCATCCCATATACTATCTAGAATGGACTCTTCCATGTACTCATGTTTGGTGATTCATTGTAGGAAAACTATACTTGTGGAAGAATCTGATCCCATTAGCTATGATGTTCAATGACCAGACTCCTCAACAAATTTCCTAAACTTTGATTTACCACCTCAATATGTAAATCTGTTTGAGGGTCATATGTTGAAATAAAGGACAATTTCGTCCCCAATTTCTTCCACAATGTCCTCCATAAATGACAAACAAATTTAGTGTCTCTGTCTGAGACAATACTCTTGGGCAACCCATGAAGTCTCACAATTTCCTTGAAAAACAAATTTGCAATGTGTGTTGCATCATTAGTTTTCTGGCATGGCATAAAGTGTACTATCTTTGAGAATCTATCAACTACAATGAATATGGAATCGATTCCTCTTTATTTTCTTGGCAATTCCAACACAAAATCCATTCTTATTTCATCTCAAGGCCTATTTGGAATAAGCAATGGTTGATACAACCGATTGTTCTATCGCTTCCCCTTTGCATACTGGCCATTGTTTTGTTTACAAATTTATTCACTTCTTCCCTCATACCTGGCCAATAGTACGAACTTTTCAACTGTGAAAATGTCTTTTCATGACCAAAATGTATGGCTAGACCTCCACTATGTTTTTCCTTCAGCATATTATCTCTCATCGAGCACTTTGGTATGCACAATTGGCTACCTTTAAAGAAAAATCCATCTTGAGTCAGATACTTTGTCCATTGACTTCTGTCTCTGAGCACAGGATTTTCACATGCTTCATATGCCTCTTTAAAATATGGATCATCACAGTACATCTCCTTAAGGTGTTTGAACCCTAAGGTTTTCACTTGGAATTCCCGTAGAATCAGGCATCTCCTGCTCAATGCATTAGAAACTTTGTTAGAATTACCAGAAATATGTTTAATGACAAAAGTGAAATTTTTCATAAAATCTATTCACTTAGCACGTCTTTGATTTAACTTCTCCTGTCTAGTTATGAATTGTAAAGTTGGATTATCAATGTACAAAACAAATTATTTTGGAACAAGGTAGTGCCTCCATTTCTTAAAGGCTTGAATTACTGCATAAAATTATTTATCATATGTGGAGTACTTCCTCCTGGTGACATTCATGTTCTCACTGAAATATGCAACAAGTTTATTATCTTGTCTCGGGACTGCTCCAATTGTTTCTCCACTAGCATCACATCATACTTGAAACGTCTTCCTGAAATCTGGCAAGACCATAATCGGTTTTTCTGTTATTCTCCTTTAATATCCTGAAAATTTTCTCAGCTTCTTCTATCCACTTAAAATACTTGGGTCTCTTCTTCCCCATATCTAATATTGGTGCACAAATACCACTGCAATTTCTAATGAACTTCCGATAGAAACTTGCTAATCTGTGGAAGCTTCTCACCTCAAATATGCTCCTTGGCAATGGCCATTGTCTGATTGTTGTCACCTTCTATGGATCCATCTTCAATTCATTTGAAGATATTACAAAACCCAATTAAATGAGTTCTATCTTCATCAAAGAGGATTTCTTCAGATTTATTAGCAGCTTCTCCTATTGTATTCTTCTCATCACTAATGTTAAGTTCCTCAAATGCTCTTCTTCAATTTTACTGAAGACCAATATATCATCCATATATACAATCACAAAATTACCAATAAAATATTTCAATACCTCATTCATCAACCTCATAAAATTACTTGGGGCATTTTTCAAGCCAAATGGCATAACAAGCCACTCATACAACCCTTCATTCATTTTTAAGGTTGTTTTCCACTCATCACCTTCTCTCATCCTTATCTGGTGATATCCACTTTTTAGGTCTATTTTTGAAAAATAATTTTCTCCACTGAAACAATCCATTAATTCATCCATCCTTGGAAAAGGAAATATTTACGTGATGGTGGTTTTGTTTATGGATCTTGAGTTTGTACGCATTCTCCATCCTCCATCCTTTTTCGGACTCAACACAGTTGATACTACGTATGGACTCAAACTTTCTCTGACTAAACCCTTGTCTATAAAATCTTCGACTTGTCTCTTTACCTCCTCATTCTCTTGAGGTGTCAATCTGTACGTTTCTTTGTTCGACATACTCATTCCTAGTATTATATAAATGTGATGGATGATACTCCTGACGGGTGGTAATAAGCGAGGTCAGTCATCCACTAATATGTCAACAAGTTTTCTAATAGCTCCTAAATTTCGTTAGGAAGATCATCCATAGAAGTACTTGTAAGGATGACTTTGGGCTTCCTCACCACAACAAATTGCATCTCATTTTCCTTCTTGAATTCACTTAGGAGTTCCTTCCCACTCATGAGAAGTATACTTGTGTTGTCTTCTTCCTTCACTTTCTTTTCCTCTATTGGTAGTAGCATGTGTGTTCTACCATTCTTCTCCAGGGTATAAGTATTTTTCCTCCCATTATGAATGAAATTTCTATCAAACTTCCATGGTCTCCCCAAAAAGACATTACATACCTCCATAGGAATCACATCACAAAAAATATCATCTCTATATCCTCCTATCTTAAATTTAACTAGGCATTGTTTAGTTACCATTACCTGGTGTCCTTTCTGCAACCATGAGACTCTATATGGACTTGAATGTCTAGTTGTCTCCAGCTCCAATTTATCCACAATTTATGTCGATGCCAATTTATTAGTGATCCCACCGTCAATGATCACCTTGCATACCTTGTCTTTAGTCTTGAAAGAAGTTTTGAACAAATTGTTCCTCTGCACTGGTTTTTGCACCTCTAGCTCTGGCTTCAAGAGAACCTTTTTCATCATCAAAGACCTCCCATCTTCTATTCCTTTTTCCTCAACATTCCACTTATGGTCTTCTGAAATTTGAGCTTCACCTCCTCCTTCTTTCTTTCTCTTGGGGAATTCCCAAGACATGTGTCTTGTTTTTCCACAGGCATAACACTTCACCTCTCCTCCTCTGCCTCTTCCTCTTCCTCGAGGAAAAAAATTCATTCCAACATATTGTCTCCCTCAGGAACTTCCTCCTCTTTCTGAGTGACTGTGTGGTTTTCCAGTCTCAACCATTGGCTTTTGTGCCTTTCCATGGACAATTACCTTACCTCTTTGTATACTTCTTCCTCTGCTTCGTTGGCTCTATTTCCTGGCCAATTTATCTTCTGCCTTCAGTGCAATATGATAAGCATCATCCACTGTCCTCACCGTTATCATGTTGATTTGATCCTGGATTTCATATCTCGAGCCATTTATATACCTGGCAGCCTTTTCATCATCTTTTTCTCTCTATCCAACCCTGATTTTTCAGCTTATTAAATTCCTCGGTGTATTATTTTACTGTCTGTCCCTTTTGTCTTGGGTTCTGTAATTTCATGAACAGATTTATTTGAAATTCTTTGGGTATGAACTTAGAGTTCATCTTGGCTACCATTCTATCTCAGTTATTGATCTTTTTCTTTCCTTTTCTTCTTCTTTCAGCCTGTAGTTCATCCCACCACAACATTGGATGTCCCTTCAATCTGTTGACAACATGCTTTAATATCTACTCATCATCAACTTATTCGAAGTTGAAGTATTTTTCCATTTCTCTTATCCAATCCATCAATTCTTCAACATCCAATTTTCTTTCGTACATTGGGATTTCTATTTTTTCTCTTTCTCCCGATTTGACAACAGCTTTCAGTAAGCATTCTTCTGCAACATCTTCTCCTGCACCTCCTTCAACTTCCACATATTCTCTCTCTACCTCACTGGTGTCTACAACATCAGGTGGTCTTCTTTGTGATGTCTCCATAGCATATAATCTTGCACAAAGTTCTCTCATCTCCCTTTCCATAGTTGTATTTGCTACAGGTTTCTCTGCACGTCTTCTATGTGGCATTGTGTTGAATGTTTCCTTTACACAGATTTTATGTTACAATGTTGATACCACTTGATGTTATTAGACTACTTCCTTCTTTCCTACAGAAATTAAAATATGAAGATTTGATACCACTTGATGCTATCAGACAAAAACTTTTCCTAGGATCCGATACCACTTGATGCAAACCCCCTTCTCCCCTTGGGGTTGTGTAGCATCCCGATCAAGGATATTCAATTTAGAGAGATGAATCAGCTCTTTGGGCCTCTACTAAACCCTTAAATAAATTCACACATTCCCCCTTTGGTTACCCATGCAGGATTGTTTCACCCGTGCACCATATCTCTGGCTTCGCTAGTAACTCTCAAATGGCGAGTGTTATCTCCTTTGCTAGGCCCTGATTCTTTATGACCACAAGCTATGACCTCTAGCTAGCCCCCTTCACAAATTTAGGCTTTGATTGTTTCAAGTGTGTTTGAATCCTTTTTCCCTGAACTCTGGACCCATGAAATCACCTAGGAAATATCTACGACTTGCACTTCTCTAACAACCAACACATGTGATTCACTTTGAAACTTAGACTTCGGGAGTTTCAAGTGTTCCAAAAACCTTTTTCCCCGAAGTGGTTCATACTCAGAGCTACGGATCGATTGCAACGTGATCACCTCGATCAACGGTCAAGATTTGTCCCTTGTCCCTACTTCGAAAGACTTCCAGTTAACTTTCCTCTGCTCCTCTTTCTCTAGGAGTGTAAATCCTTCGAGGTGACAAATATTTCGTCATCCTATTCCAATTAATGGTTCAGATGAACTTCGATGATTTGGCCTTTTGGAGTTCTCATGCCTTTTCACTTCACTTCTTCCAGAGTGACTATTATCTGGAGTAAACCTCTTCTCTCCACATGTCCCTCCTTTTATCAACGACTCTTGTTGACTCTGACCTTCATGACTTTTTACCTTCAGGATATTTACTCTTCAATTTCCCCAAAGTTTCCTATCACCGAAGTGATAGATCTGGTTCCATGTTTCCAACCCACTGACATTCAGGATTGGCTTCTTACCTCTTGGATATTTGGACAACTTATGTTCAACAACTCCACTTCCTCCTTTTTTTTATGGAGTACACTCTTCCAGATTCCATGATCTAATGACACGTATCCCTCTTAGATCGAAGGCCACGATTTAATTTGCTACTTTGGGATTCAAGAGTTCTTGTTTCTCCACACAGAATTTTCTCCAAATTGCTCTTCTTCCGAAGTATGTGGATCTCCACCAGGTGTCCTTCTGGATCCAATGGTCCAGATTTCTTCGACCTTCACAACTTTGGCAAAAATTACTATTTTCCCCATGCAAATACTCTGTAGCTTTCTCTTCTAGACTCTTTGATATGCTTCCACATATCCTCCTTCATATTGATGGCTTCGATTTAACTTCGTCTCTTCAGGACTTTGGCGATCCTACTCCTTAAACACTCTCAATCTATCGAACACACGAAGTGTTGAAGGATTTTAATACTATCCTTCGTGCAAATTTCCCATATCTCGGGATATGGAAAGATCCCTATTCCTCCAAATGGATATTGCTCATTGATTTTGAAATTTCTAGTGGGCTCCCCCCTACTGAAGAATCTTCATCCTCTATCTCTTATGAGATTTTTCCTTCTCAAAACTTTAAGCTTCTCCTGGATGCTTCTCTGACACTTAGCTAAATCTCAACCCTATGCACACCTTGCAACAGGTTTCTTTCACTTGACCTTTTTGTGGGAAACTGTGCACTCCTTGAAACAGTTCTTACACAACTTAATTGTTCTTCTTGAACAATATGATGCACACCTTGCACTGTCCTTTTCACTCTTTTGCGAGTAAATCTTCAAGTTATCCTTCATGAGCTTCTGAGTCAAAACAAACCCTGTCAAAGCACACCTTGCAGACACTATGCACTCCTTGCAAGTAAATCTCCATGTTATCTCTCCCAAGCTTCTGAGTCACACTAGACTCTGTCAATGCACACCTTGTAGACACTATGCACTCCTTGCAACAGCTTGAAAAAGAGAAACAATTGAAACTTATCTAATCCTCACAGATTCATACATTCAACCATGTAATGCATTCATAGCATAAGAACACGTAATAATAGAGAATTGCAATTAAACATAAGGACTACCATTCATTCATATAGACACAGTAATAACAACACCAAACATTTTGGATCAACTCTTCTATGTTATATTCATTCAAATAATATGTACATGGGCTCATACAACTTTGATAAGCTTCAACAGTCTCAGCAATAACAACTTCAGATAAATTTCATCCTTCAATGAAAACAACTAGAATAATCTTCAATAGCCTCATTTAGGAAACAATACACATATTTATACCAGAGGTCTCATATAGATTTTCCCTTCGACTACCTTAGTGCTATCCTATCAAATTAAAAGATTTCAACTACTAAGGATTATTACAATAAATGATCAGTATAGATAGATAAGAGTGAATGATTTAGATCTGTACTATTATTAACTACATTAAATAAAATACAATCTCCATCGATATCATGTGATGGTTCAACCTCTTAACATTTAATATCTTCTTTAATTACAATCTTTTCAAGATATTTTGTGACATGCCATCTTTAAAATTCAAAAATCAATTCAAAATGCACGCTAGGGCGCTGAGTTGTCCTCCACTAGCATGTTGGTGGCGGTGCTCTTTCATAATGAAACATATATAGGTGGAAGTTCATGTAGCACCCTGCATAAACTTGTCTTTTGGCATATTTGAAAGAAAACGACTTGAAATTCTTTATCTAACTTAGTAATGATGAAACAAAAACTATGACATGACATATGACCTTTGATGAAATGATTTGACACTTTAAATGATGTCATATGACAATCTTACAAACATATGCATAATTAATCCCATCCCCCTTTTATAAGACTAAGTACCCCTCATTTTTCTCAACATAATACAAATTTGACCCCCTTAATAATCTTTTGCACCCTCAATCAAAATAACAATTAGGATTTATAGCTTACATAAAAATTGTGAAATGGAGAAACTAAGAGATGAGAGATGAGACTTAGAAGAACAAAATAGGTGATAATAATGGCTCCATGGGGGATGTAGTTCTCCCTATGTAAATACAAGAACTTTGAGTAGACATGTTCCTTCTATTCCTTCAAGTTATCTTCCATGTTATTTTGCAGAGTGTAACTGTTTCAACTCCTAAAGTTTTGTGAAATGTTATTCAAAACATAACAAATTGAAAAATCAAAACTAATAATGGAAACTGAAAAGAATAAGTGCATTATTTCTCCATTGGTCTATGGAGTCCTTATTATCTAACTACCAAACTACACCGATATGTACAATGAAATTTGAGCCACTAACAACTTTAGTAAAATAATTTCTTCATAAAACACCCATTTACAGTGCCACCAAAAACCTCTTCACCTTCCAAATTATGCAATAGGAAAGTGTTGTTGTCCAAGACCTTCTCCACCTTGAATGGACCTGACCACAGGCTATCAAATTTCCCATGATGTTCTTCTCCATGAGAATCCCATTTCAAAGCCAAATCCTTGGGTATAAACTGCTTTGTTTTTTTCTTTTCTATCAAAAGTCTCTTTAACTTTCTGTTGATGTTGATGTGCCTTCTCAAGAAGTTTCTCTATTGCTTGATGCAATTCTACAATCTAGCAAATCCTTCTGATAGAATCATTAGGTTCATATTTGATTTCCTACATAAATTTTACAACTAGACAAGAAAATTGTACTGGAAAGACTGCTTCCATTCCACATACTAACTGAAACAATGAAGTTCCAATTTCTCTCTTTATGATAACACGGTCAACCCAAAAAGCATATTTCAACTTTGAATCCCAAGCCCTCTTATTATCTTCCAGAAGTTTCTTAATGATCTTGACCACACTTTTATTGGATGATTCAACTAGAACATTACCTTGTGGGTAATAAGCAGTAGAATGCCTAATCTTGATGCCATAGTTCTCACATAATTTTACCATATTAGTGGATTTGAAAGCTGTAGCATTATCTGTGATGATCACTTCTGGACAACCAAACCCAGATAAAATATTCTCTTCAATGAAACTTATGACTACCTTATCATTTTCCCTCCTTGTAGGTACAACTTCAATCCACACCATGAAGTAATTTGTAGTTTCCAAAATCCATTTGTGTTGGCCACTAGATGAAGGGTGAATCTCACCTATGAAATCCAAAGCCCATTATTGGAAAGGTGTAGACACTTTTATAGGCTTGAGAGGTAAAGACTTAAGATTTTGTTTACCATAAAACCTTTGGCATTTCTCACATGCTCTAACCTTTGTACATACATCAGAAAATAGACTAGGCCAATAATACCTAGCCCTAATAATCTTATATGCAGTGGACTTCCAGAAGTGATGTCCCCCACACACTCCTTCATGAAAGTTTGACATGAATCTCTATTCTTATTCTTCATAAAGAAACCTCAATAAAAATACAAAGGTCCCTCCAAAACAAGGTCTGATTATTCACACAATACTTAACAAATTTTAGTTTCAGGGATCTTACTTTAGACTTATCCATTCCTAAAGGAGCTTGGAAATTCTGTAGAAAATAAAGGATATATCTGTACCATTATGATTCAACAATATTTTGATTGAATTGACAAGTATTGGTTTGAGGTTGTAAATTTCCTAAATTATTACAGATGTAATCAACTCCCATATCTCTACAATTGGAATCAACTAGCATCTTAGATAACCCCTTCCCTTTGACTATCTTGGTAGGATTGATCTCCATGTCATATTCAAGAAGCTTAGCTATCCATTTACTTCTCTTTCCATCATTGTCTGGATGAGTCAAGATATCTTTAATAGAACTCGATGGTACATAAGCAATGACTTTGGAATGTAACACATAAACTTTAAAAGACTTTAGTGCTTTGACTGAAGCAAAATCCGTCTTCTTCATGATATCATATTTTAACTCAGCATCCTGAAGTGCCCTGCTAAAAAAGGAAATGGGTTGTTCAAAACCCTCAGAATTTCTCTGTAGAAGGGCAAATGCTAAAGTATCTTGAGATGCATTAGAAAAAATTAGAAACTCTTTTTCAAAATCTGGGCTAATCAAAACAGGGGTATTTGAAATATCTTTCTTAATATATTGGAAATAATCTTTATCTTCAGTTCTTCATTTGATCTCACTACCTTTCTTCAACATGCCAGTTATGTGTTTGACCAATTCAACAAAGTTGGGAATAAAAATTCTAAGAAAGTTTATCTTCCCAAGGAAAGACTAGATTTCCTTCTTATTTCTAGGGATATAAATCTTTTGAATATCTATCACTCTAGAAGGATCAATTTTAACTCCATCAGCACAAACAATATGCCCTAGCAATTTCCCTTGTTCTAAAGCAAAATGAGACTTTTTTGGATTTAAAGAAAGACCAAACGTTCTGCACCTTAGAAATACCTGTCTCAAATGATGTAAATGCTCCTCATCAGAGTTATAGAATACATTAATTTCATCCAATTAGATGACAACAAACTTATCCTTCTCTCACACGAAGGCAATATCCATGGCTCGCTGAAAAGTGGCCCAAACATTCATTAAACCAAAAGGCATTCAGGCATACATAAAAGTACCCCAAGGTGTTGTAAAATGAGTCTTCTCCATATCATTTGGATGAAAATATACCTGATTGTATCATGAGAAACCATCAATCACAGACAACCTACAAGATCCTACCACCCTCTACAATATATGTTCCATTTTGGGCAATGGATAGTTGTCTTTCCGGGAACACCTGTTCAAATTTATGAAATCGACACAGAGTCTGATTTCACCATTCTTTTTTCTTACTGGCACTAGATTTTCTATCCAATCAAAATACCTCAAGGGTACAATGATCTTAGCATCTAAAAGTTTATTGACTTCCTTCTCCATAATAGGTAACAAAAGATGATTAATTTGCCTTAACTTTTTCTTGAAAGGTTTTACATTCTCCTTCAAAGGTATCTTGTGGTGAATGATAGTTTCATCAAAGGTCCTAAGATATTCATATTTCCATGCAAAAACATCAATGAAATCATTCAACAGTACTTCATATTTGGCTAGGTATTTTTCTAACAAGAATTTTGATAATTTAACACGCTTGGGATTTGTACCAGTCCCAAGATTGCAATCAGTCACCTCTGCTTCTTTTTCTAGATCAGGGAGTTTCACAGGAACATCATTATGAAAAAAAATCATTTAAAGAGGCACCATAACTTTTGGGATATGATTAGTGGGCAATTGCAAGATCTTATGCGTGAAAACCATATTATGAAAATTTAAATTCTGATTGTCCTCATCTAAATCGTCATCTTGATCAATATGAATTGAAGAAAAATCATGTATAGCTTCAATGAACATTTTTTTATTTCAGAATATTCCTCAAATAATCTCCAATGCTTGACATTGTCTGGAATCGAATGCCTATACCTAACCTCAACCTCATATTTCATCTTTGGGGGCAAAGGAGGTTTAAAAGTACTTGCTTCCACAGCCAGTGAATCAACCTGCTCATTCTAATTTCTTGGAATGTATACAACGTTGAAATACAAAAAAAAAGGCTTCAATGTTGTCCCATACCTCATTTATGTAATATTTCAACCGAATGTTCTTTGTCTGATATACATTTCTAACCAGTTGTACAATGAGTTCTGAATCCCCATGAACCTTCAAATGTTGAATTTTCATTTCTCTAGTTGTCTTGAGACCCAACAACAATGCCTCGTACTATGCAATGTTATTTATTCTATCGAATTCTAACTTGTAAGATAGGGTAATGACTTCATGTTCAGGAGAAATCATCACTAGACCTTACCATGTTCCTTCTCTGGATGAGACTCCATCAAAGTATAATTTCCATGGCAAATTTTGATTTCCAATAGGCTGTGGAGCAGCAACTGGTTTTTTCAAAGGAAAAGACTGTTGAAAATCATTATCAATATGAAATATAGAGGATCCCAAATCCACATAAACTTCATAGATAGGATGATTTATAGAATGATCATTATCACTGATAATATATGCCAATTGAGCCTCACAATAGAGTATTCTAAATTCTCCTCCAAAAATAGTTATAGTGGCATAAGAGAGATCCATTTGAAGAGATCCCCCAAGCTTCTTACACCAAGATATGGACAACAACATACCAAACCTAGGAGGGATATCAACTACAACTATATCCATGACTAAACTTTTGGTTGGGATTTGAGATAATGAAACATCAAGATCTTTGATAACCCCCAAGCATTTGAATTTTTTGGAATCAAAAGAAAATATATTATGGTATGATTTAGTGATTTCTAACCCCAAATATCCCATGGCAACCTATGGCATAAGATTATGGGAGGCTCGAGAGTCTAACATGAAGTTATGAAGGATTTTTTCATGAATATTTAATGAGAAATAAAAAGGTGGAGTGGATTCATCTCTCTCTTCTACAATTGGCCCTAAGACAATAGTAGGTTTTTCATCTTGGAGATTAATTACATCTGAAACAGGATCTGTGACAGAAGAATGTTGCAACTATTTCAAAATATGACTCCTATAAAAATTAGTTTTAACCAATTTAGTCAAAGGAATAGGAATTTTGATCTTACTTATCTCATGTTCTATACTAAAAGGAGATAAGAACTTATCTTCTTCCGGGGCTGATATTTTCGCGGTTGTTTGTACTTGCTTTCTTTCAGGATTTGTGTTGCTTTTCTGTGTTGCTAGAGAAACATGATTATCTTTTTGAGGAGAAGGTTTAGCAGGAGCAGATTTGTCTTTATGAGGAACAAATTTAGAATGTGTTGATTTAGATCTATGATTGTACCCCTGTTGATCTGTGTTACAAAGCATATTATATGGACCTTCCCTAGCCTGTGCATTCATTGAATCTTCATATTCATTATGTGTTAGGTAACTGAGAGCAATATCATCTCTGAACAAATGAATATCCAAATCTTCATCTACCTCTTCAGCTTCCTGATTTTCCTCAATATAATTATTCTGTAAAGGTGTATGGATTTTCTCATCATCATTATTCTTCTTGTCCCTTTGCATGATCTGAGGACTATAAGGTCTTCTATATTTATTTGTATTTTGATTTCCTTCCTGAGGTGTATTCCATTTCTGTTTTTCCAATCTGAGTTTAGACAACTCAGACAACATTTCGTCCATTTTTCTTGCCATCTCCTCCAAGGAAATATTCTAATTTTTGGTATTTGATTAAGAATAATTATATTCTTCTTTTTACTTTCCCTTATCTAATCTCTTCTTGAGTTGTTATGATGCTATAATGTTGGATTCAACTTCGAGAGATGAATATTTCATATCATCCAAAGTGGTTGACCTTATTTCCCTTAGTATCAAACAAAAATCAGCATCAAAGGAATTAACATAAGTGGCATTTGCTAACCTTTCATCTG
Source organism: Picea glauca (assembly GCA_000966675.3). Taxonomy (NCBI): domain Eukaryota; kingdom Viridiplantae; phylum Streptophyta; class Pinopsida; order Pinales; family Pinaceae; genus Picea; species Picea glauca. Next base: position 256,234 of record JZKD02S2257264.1, on the reverse strand, counting down.
GCCTGATATCATTTGGTATTTTTTGGTACATCTGATTAAATATCTGAGAGAATTCGGAGACAGTCTCACCCTTCTTTCTTTCAAGATTACTAAATTTTGTCATGTCATGCAAATCATCTTTATTGTCTCCCCACTTTCTCAAGAAGGTAGCATCAAGGTCCGTGATGGTAGAAATAGAGTTATCTCTAACATTCCTGAACCACTTCCCCACTTCTCCATCTAAAATTTTAACAAAAAGCCTCATCCACACATCATCATAATCCACTTGAAAAATTTCAAAAAAGGAATAATAAGAAGTTAAATGCTCCTCTGTAGTTTTTTCCCCTTCATTGTCAAACCTTGGAAGGTACTTCATGTAATCATTTCCTGGGAGAGGATGGAGATTATTTGGAAATACTAAAGGTGGATATCTGGAAGCCCTGATAGCATCCATTGGATTGGGAGGTGTTGCACCAGCCATTGTTTGACCACCTAAAGGTTTGTTTATGTGTGGTGATTGTGGTGATTGTGGTGATTGTGGTGATGATGGCCTAGGGATGTTCACCAATTGAATCTTTGGAGAAGACTGGAGAATTTCTTCAGCAATTTTTTCAACAGCAAGGATATTAACTTGGAAGCTAAGATTTGGTTTCTCTTCTTGAATTTCTTCAAGGATTGGTATATTTTCTAAGGGAATGTACTTTGTTTCTTCAGGTAATTCAAATCTTTCCTCATATTTATATATACTCTCAGGATAGGGTGTGTAAAATGATTCTGGTTCAATGGATTCTTCTTTCCCAGAGGTGGATTTTTCAAAAGGAGGTAAAAGAGACAATTTCTTAAATCCTAATTTTTTAAGAGATTTGGATTGTTTTAGGATCTTCTCGGGGTATGAAACAAAAGGCACATTTGGATATTCTGGATGAGGTATAGTCGCCTTTACCTTTGGAGCCAGAGTTTCTAATTTGGAGTCAACGGGTGAAAATATATTGCAGTCAACTATGTCTAGTTATATTTTCACCATCTACAACTAGATCTATAAACTTGTGTCATTCTACCTAGAGAAAATATTATCATTTCTCTCCCCGGAAACGGTGCCAAAAGATGTTAGCACTAGAAGTAAACTCAATATTGTTATTGAGCCAATCCTAGCACACCTTGTTTCAAAATGCTTAATAATTTTATGAAGGTGGAAATATCACACATTTGGTTTCAATGAGGCTCACGATTTGAGCTATTTAAACCACTTTCCTATGTGCATCAAACTAGGTAAATAAAACCTATGATCAGTGAAATAAGATAAGTGGTATGGTATGGAAGAATTGTGGACCAAAAAATGATAAATTCACAAAAGAGAAACATGTTCTTTAATGCCTTTACTCAGTAGAAAAATGAATCATTACTTAGAAATTCTTTCCAAATAAGATTCAAAGGGCTTAGACATTTATGTAGAAAAGATTGCAATATATCCTATAAAGAAACCTTCTCAAAACATATTTGCAATATTGTATCATACAAAAAAAAAAAAATTCAAGATGAAGTAAAAGAGATGATAAACAAAGAATAGAAACACACACTAACCATTGGCTTCATAAGAAGTTGATATCTTTACATCAGAAAATATAAGCAAAAATTAGTTTTTGAAAGTTTTACAATGAAATAAAAAATAGGGATCTATCCCCGCTCTCTCTGTTTCCATTTGTATCTTTTATAAATATATTACAATAGTCTCAATATCCAAGAAAAATGGATCCAAAAATATCCATCCCAGATTCAAAATGATGAGGTGGATAGGCAATTTTTAGGATCCACCTGTTTCTCCAAAACCATGACACGTGTGTAAAATACGAGACAATGTTTTTTATATGAGTCTTTTATTGAGAAATACCTCTTTCACTTTTCAAAAATAACCTTTCAGTTGCTTGAGATATGTTCCCAAATATAATGACTAAAATAGGAAAATTCTTGAACTTGTGAATCTGAAAAATGAGTTGTAAAGATTCATTTGAATATCCCAAACCATGACACTTTTGTAAAACATAAAAGATGTTTTTGTATATGGCTCCTTTTTTGAGAAAAACCACTTCTAGTTTTCAAAAATAACCTTCCATCTTCCTGGGATATATTTCCAAAACTAATGACAAAAACAAGAAAATTTCTAAATTTCTAAATCTGAAAAATGAGTTGTAAAGATTCATTTGAATATCCAAAACCATGGCACCTATGTAAAACCTGAAAGAGGTTTTTGTATATGAGCTCATTATTGAGAAAAAACTCTTTCATTTTTTCAAAATACCTCTCCATGTCCTTGTAATCTGTTCCCAAAGATGATGACTAAAACATGAAAATTCCAAACTTTCTGGTAACTTCTTGCTAAAATTAGGTCAACATGATGACATGTTCCCAAAATATTATCCATCAAGAATTCTACCTTCCTTATCAAGTACCAAGGTGTGTGAAATATATGTGAGTCAAAATTTAAAGTATGTGGCATCCCTTAAAAATAGGAGTGTTGGATAGTGACAACAAACCCTAATTTCTAGGCAACAATTTTACACTAGAATACGTTTTTGACTAATCAAGATCCACTTGGAAAATGAGTTTTCCTTACCTATAATATTAAGTGATTGATATACAAATCACCTCAACAAGTAAATAGGTTTAATAGGTGGCTGGTCTCATAATCATCCTCCAAAATCGTGTCATTTTCCTAAAAACATGTTGCGCTACAGGAACTTGTTGTAGCGCCAATGCACTTTTTATGCATAGTAAAATAGCAGGAACTTCCTGTAGTGCCCTTTTAAAAATATTAGTTTTAGAATTTAAAACCCATCATATGACCTTAATATGGACAAAAATATTCTAAGAAGACCTTAGTATCTTTATATAATAAAAATACGAATTTTTAAGACCAAAATTTGATCATGAAAATATTAGTGCTAACACCATGTTGGCAGCCAATTCAATTTTTTCTATTGTCCTATAAGTTGCCTACACCTATGTCTTCCGAACTTCAAATTGTCATCACATCTTTCAAATAGACAATATTTTCATTTCTCGCGACACTTGCAAATTTGTTTCCATTAAGTTTTCACGACTGTAAGCGTGAAAACTTCTCCTTTCAAGGTCACATTTCGATCATTATCTGAATTGTCGTCATCTTTTTATCGATATTTTCTATGGCACTTACCTTTGGTTTATCATTATGTGTCTGAAAGGATTTTCGAACTATCCCTATTTGGACATTCTTATATTGATTTCATAACTTGATTTTATTAAGTTTGTGAGGCATTGAGCATATAGATTTATATTTTTTGCGACTTGCCTAGTCATTGAATTGCATAGGGGTCATGATTTATTTTGTTTTTATATATGATGTGATCCTTATGATAATATTTTTATGGATCTTGGCTTGTAAATTTTATGAGTATCGATTGGCACAATGGTTTAAAACTTTTGATTTATACAATGGCGCATGGTTAACATTTGGGTTTGGTTTCACTTGAATGCCAATGGTTTGAAAAACTATAGTTGATTTGGTGCGTTGGCATAACACTCACCGTTTGATTCTTTGGTTGGCCAAACGATATGGTTTTTGAACTGTGCTATGATTGTTTGAACAGATGTGGAATTCACCGGTTGTACTTTACCATAACTATTGTGCATGGCGGTGAATAACTCCACCACCCTCGCATGCGCACATTAATGCTTTCCCCCTTTGATCGTTCATTGTTGTTAGACCGAATAGATCTGCTCCTATGTGTTGGTGAATTTGAACCAAACCCTTACCATGTGCTCTCACCATGTCCCCAGTCGTCCGATCTGAACCCAATGGGAGCCAAACTCTGTTGATGTTTGACAGTGCCCGTAGTGACCTTGAGGAAAATGGGTGGCTTCCATTTATACAAAAATTCGAGGGTTTTAACCTCTGCGTAGCTCGACAATTTGCTTTGACCTTTGATGGTTGTCGAGCCAAGGTCGGCGATATTCAATTGGAAATTTATGAACAATTTATCAGTCTTGCTACGGGTTTGCCTGCCACTGGACAACGATGGTCCAAGAATTTCAAAGTAGAGGAGGTCCCTTGGACACTTCTCTTCCAGTCGCGTAAAATCACCTCCTGTGATAAAGGTTTTCCAGTAACTATGCTTAAACAATGTTGGCATGATTTATTGATGATAATCAAACAGTTTATCACCTGCGAAGGTTGGTACGGGTTTGTGTTCTTACACCACCTTCGTTTGCTTATGGTTTTTATTCGTTATCAGCTCAATATGCCCTATTATTTGCATAAAAGCCTGTTTAAAATGTCAAAGAAGTACAAAATAAATCTGGCTGATAGTAGCCTTTTTCATTATGGGCTAGTTAGGCTTATTGTTGTCTGTAATTTGAGTCTACACGGAGATTGTTGGAGCAATTTCATTGCTCGGAATGATTTTGAGGATTCAAACCCTACACAGGTCGAAAAACCAGTGGTGAGAGAGGTCAAGGTTGTACCCCCAGTACCCTACAATGTCCTCCTACCTAAACCCTTGCCCGACCTTCCTACTGACTCACCCCACACAGTGACTAGCAGTGTTGAGACTGTTAAGCCTATGGGCAAAAAGCACAAAGCAAATCTCACTGCAAACGCCAAAGGGAAGAAGAATGCACGTTTAATTTCATGGATGGCAAGAAATAAGCCAAAACCTCCTGTCGAGCCAAACCCTATCGTGTTGAGTGAGGACTCCGACTCGGAAGTGGAGTGTTTCTTGGCTAATGAATACCCCTATTCGCAAGGTTTGTGTGCCGAACCCTCATATGACTTTGTGTCAAACCTACCCCCTGCCTACGGGACGACCCTAACTACCTAGGCATTAAGTTGCCTTGTGAAGCCCCCAGTCATTTATCCAAACCCTCTCCTGCTCTGTCTAAACCTACAGTGTCACCCTGTGATCAATGCAATGCATGGTTAGAGAGATATTATAATGATGTGTCGATTCTCCAGTCAAAGATTCAATCTTTGGAGGACCAGGTTGCACTACTTACCAGTCAAAAGGCTAAGCTACAAGCCACTGATAAGAAACAAAGGACGACAGGCTCCATCTTGTTTTAAAATGTGGAATTAGCCACAGCTGTCGTGAATTCTAAGTTGGCATAATTAAGGAGCCTCGTCATCACACAGGTATGTTCGATATCAATTGTTTTTTGTAAATAATCCAGTTTTATATAATGATTTGAATTTGGTTTTAAACAGTTCTATTTACAGCATTGATTGGCTCTGTTACATTGTATGCATTCTATACATAGCTTTGCTTTGACTAAATGGACGTTCGTTTTCCCAGTTTAGCTTCCATTGGATTTTCATCGATTTGATTGATCTTGGTGTGGATTTGATTTGTTTGATTGAGTTAAAACAGATGCTCTGTTGTCAATCGAATTTGTTTGAATCTATTCAAGACAGGAAGTGTTTCCCATATCCAATTTAGAACACAATCACATTTCGTTTTGATTTTGTTATAATGCATACGCTATGATTGGAAACAATTTTGATATGGTTAATTGTTACGGTTTTATGTTCCATATGACTTTTGAGCAACAGGAATACAAATCGGATCATTTCCAATGTGACTATGTTTCTTTGGAAACAATGCTTTTTATTTCAAGCCTGTACAAACGCGCTCAAATCATAAAATAGATTCGATTCATAACGATTATGCTAAAAACCCAGCCGGTTAATTCGCATTGGTTTACTGTTAGCTCGACCATGTTATCAGTTGGATTCGCATTGAAATGAATATTCTGTTTGAATTTGATTTGTAAAACGAGATTCGATTCACGATTTATTTCTATATTAAACTCTGTCATGATCTGTTTGGAATTAATGATTTCGTTCAATACCAATCAAGATTGTTCGCCCAGTTTGCAATTATTACTTCTTTCGATTCTATTATGGTTGTGATCACTATTAATTGATCCTGTCTGTTGACTGTACAAGGATCAATGATCGAAATCTATGACAAATTATGTTTGGTTGATGTTGTTACGTATGATTTCATTTACCCATGATCGAAACAGCCTTCCTATCTTTGCATTCGATTAAATGACTTGAATCTTGTTGCTATATCGTTATAACTATAACAAGTGGAATGTGATTTTGTGGATCGGATTGTATCCGTTGTTCAACAATAACATATGATATGTTTTTCAATTGGATATGAAACAATCTTGTTGCTGTTCGATTTTGACTCATTTACCCGATTTTGTGGTAACAGAAGAACAGAGTATCCCTATCTTTGTTTTCGATTGAATCATTTTGATCCTGTTTAATGATGAATGATAAAATCATTTTGATTCGTTTTCAAGTAATCATTGGAAGATAATTGGATTTAATTCTTTTAAAAGATTTGATTTGATTTCAATTCTGATTCTGTATATTATTTTAGACTAGCTAGAGAATCAGATGATTCTGTAGCTAAGTCTGTAGAGTCAGATTTTTATTGTTTTGCTCATAAGATATCTCTCTAACTTGTTATTTTTGGTCCATTACAGGTCAATTCGAAATTGCACTGGATTTGATGAGCAGTTAGGGGATATTTGAAATATTCTGATATCATTTTAGTTTCCTAGTTTAGTTGATTTTGGGAATATCTTCCCAGATTATGTAAACAATTTGATATTATCCACAGGGAGGTTTTACCCTATGGAAAGACTTATATATACTCATTATATTTGTAATAACATCATCCTCATTCGTGGGAGAACAAGGATATGGAATTTTAATACAGACTGAGACAGAATTTGATATTCTGCTACAGCTTTAGCTTTTCATAATATCAATATTTTGTTCATGTTCTTGTGTATCTATTTGCATTTGGTTAATGACTACTTTAGCTATCTTGATCTTTTTGCAAATGATATAATTTAATCACTATAATCCATATCTGATTTCTTCCAGTGTTTAAAAGACATAGCAATTGTTTGATTCAGTTTGTGAATGACAGATTTCTCTTCTTCATAAGTTGAATTATTAAATATAAGTTTTTTCATAACAGGTTTCCCTTATTGCAGAGATTTATAAATCATATAATTGTTATGATTTTTTTATGTCTTGTTTGTCCTGTAAACAACTCAAATAGCATTGCAGCCTATCATTTACAAGAAGCTTTTGGATCATCCGGTGCGAGTTTTCTTCCTCCGACCAGCTTCGAAGTCATCAGACACAGGACAAAATTGGAGCGTTTCCAGGTCAGTTTGTCATATGTTTATTTTAGTATAGTTAGTATATTAGATTGTTTAATTTCAGTAAGTTTTATTTCTTGTTTATAAAATTATAAAATCAAAAAATAAATGCCTTTCTCTGTCATAGGGCAGATTGCAAATGAGTTTTGCAGGTTTTATTTAAATTTGTATTTTTGTGAATATTGTATATTTTGTAGATAAGTTATATTACAGTTAGTAGTTATTAAATAGTAGATTAGTTAGTTTTCTTAGTATTTAGTTTTGATTAGATTAGTGTATTAGTTTGTTTTATTTAGTTTAGTTAGTTTAGTTTGTTTTATTTGTTTTAGTTAGATTAGTTTTTTCTTTGGTTTTCCTAGGACCTTAGAACGGCCAACGGAGTCGTTAAACCCGTCAGGGTGGTTCATTACAAACGGCTTGGGTTATTTAGACAACCCCGGACCGGTTCCACTCTCTCAGTTGACGGACGGTCATTTTCGCCCGTCAACACACCAATATTGTCAAATTATTCCACAACCCCTTTAAACTAGTACATAATTTGAATTATGCATAGGCACTTCCTTCGGGACTTTGACACTCTGGGACTCCAGGATATTACAACTCCTTAGTCTTTCAACTGCCCCATAGTGATACCTATCGAAGTGCTTATGACTTCCTTCCACTTCTTGATCTAACGGTTGAGAAAAGCCCCGACAGTCTGCATGAGTTCGCAAACTACGGATTTGCACTTCATGGCTTCAACACTTTGCATCTTTGAAATTTCGTGGATTTTCCTAGTCTCCAATAATCACCTAAGTGGTGAAGTTTCGAAGTCCCAAAACTTTGCTATCCTTCCACTCCATATCTACAGCTTGCATTACTCCCAAACTTCCTATCAGATCAGATTACCAGTAGGACTTCGCAACTTCAGACTTCGGGATTTCATGATTATGCAATGTCTCTAATAATCATTGAAGTGGTGAAGTTTCATATCTTTCCATCTCTTGCTTGGTTTCGATCAATGACTGACGATCAACCGGTTCGATCTGATGGTTGTGACTTAATCTCTCTCAAAATCTGGTTTCACCTCTATCTAAAGGTCCTCGTTCACCTGAATTCCGATCTAATGATCTATAATTTGTCAATTCAATGGTTGTGATCGCTCCCGAATTCAAAAGGGAACAATCACGATTCCACGATCCTTTAAAAAGTATATCTTTCTACACGATGCTATGGCTTCTGTGCGATCTCAGCAACACTATCTCTCCTGAGATTTAATATCTTGAAGACATATTATTTCTTAACCATAATAACCTATCCAATAGTTCATTCCCATACCAGCCTGATGTTTCAAATAGAAGCTCTGATACCAATCTGCAACATACCCATCCACCCACAGGCCAGGCACGCTACTTCAAGCTCATTTCTGAACTAATTTTGAATTCTGATAATTTTTTAATTAATTAAGAAGCATGAAATATTCACATGCAGAGGTAAATATTCATGCTATAGTATAAATAATTTTTAAACATGACATGCATAGAAATAACCAGAAATCAGGCACATCAAATATGCACATATCAGAGATATTAATCAATACATAACATGAATAAATGTATAAGAAAAGAAACACATGGAAGAGAGCACTTATCTTTAATGAAATGAATCACCAACTGTATGGAGACCAAGTCACCAAGGATGTTCCATCCAACCATAGACACTTTTGTTCCAAGTCTCAACAAAAATTTCACCCCCGAGCTATGGTTATGAATCCACAAGGATGATTCCAGAGTGTCACTCAAGTTCCCAAAATAGTCATCACTCAAGCTCTATCACACACAACAATCCAAAGTACACCATATCTCTTATACCCAGCCTCGACAACCCAAGAGAATGAACCCCCTTCTCTGCCATGCAATCCCTCAGGTTGTCCACCTCCTTTCAAGGCACCAGTGCATCTGGTCAAGAACCTCCATGTTGGGACTCTCAGGATTCACATCTTTGGGAAAAACTTAACACATGCCAATGCATATCAAACATGTAGGCATTGATTCATGGTTGGAATACACCATTAGTCATTACAACCAACAAAACCATGACTCATCTCCAACAATTTGTTTTTATTTCCCAATCTAAGATCAAAATGAATGAGGAATAAAGAGTGTGTGAAAGAATGAATGGAGAGAGAAAATAATGAAAGGTGTGAACAATGCACAATGAAGAATGAGTGACTGTGAGTGAGTGAGTAAACCCCCAAACAAACCAAATATGGTTTTATATACTTCTTGGAATTAGAGAACCACATGGCCTTCCCCCAAGAATCTCATGTAACTAATATTTTCCATTAAAACAAAAATGGGTAAACAAAATATAAAAATAAACACTTAGCCCCTCAAGCCCCCTCTCTTGTGGAATCATAGCCCCCTATAACTCTTGTCATTTTCCCTCTAGAATCCAATGATTTATTTATTAATAATAATGATCAAAACATTTTATTTCCTAGGCACACTGACCTCTTTTAATTGTTTGGGCACTCTAGCCTTTCATAAATTCAAAAAATAAATTATTTAATATGGGGTCAAAACTGGGGTATTACAATATTTCATATCAATGATGGATACATTGACACTTAGATGACATCTAGGGATTGTACACCATGCAATCATATAGTTTCCCTCGTGGCCCCGCTTCCTTTGCATCATTCGTTACCATAGAAGAAAATTAGGAACCATGTTCCATGCATGCGCAGCCATGGAAAACTCGAAATAGTTGCAGATTACAATGTGTACAAAGAATCCTTTCAACCCTTCATATGTTGTCATGGACTTGATCCAATTTTATTTATAGGGAATTTTAAATAACAGAGAAAACTCGACCTCAAAGATGATGTTGATGGTGGAAGTCCCAAATGATGGCCTTCCTGACCCAGGCCTCTATCCAAGAGTAGCCAACTAACCATATTGGATAAAGAGATCAGGAGGAAATGTTCACCAGCAACTAATATAAATAATTTCCCTATAAAATACCATGAGATCAATCCCAAGGACAGAGGGGCATTCGACAATCATCCTTAAGGTGTAAATGTATCAACTTGCTATCCGGTAGTAGCAGGTAAATATAAGATATTTAACACGTTAGTTCTTGGTACACTACACCAGGAAGGTGGAGCATGAGGAAATAATGTTGGAGGTACTTCTAGTTAGCATGAACCTATATCGAAACATGAACCACAACAAGTCTGTGGTAGGTTATAGAAGTATCAGTCCAATTCATGTTACTTGAAGGAGATCCAATGTTCACATCCAACGGCTACTCCACAAGTATTTGTTAATCATTGGATGCTCCTAGATCCAATGGTTTCTATGGGAAGAAAAACATACTTTCAATGAAAACAAAATACAAGGAAGAAAGAAACTAGACATGCCTGAACAGTGAAAAGCTAACAGTGAATATGTGAGAAAAGATTACAACTAGTACACCACCCGGATCAGTAGCAATAAAGATAAAGAAACAAGCTATATAATGGGCCATGGTTCTTCTATTGTTTTTGCTCACTATCATTCCTTATTATTCATTGTTGTGCACTTTCTAATAGTTACCTAACTTTTGTCCTGGATTGATAATTGATTATCATTGTTATTTCTAGTAGTGTTGTGAAATCCGATGTCATCAACTATTCTAAAGAGTTTTGGGAAAATTGAACATGCACAGGAATCTGTTATTTGTCTATGTCCTAATTTTGTTGCATAGGTTATGAAATGCATGCGTTTTTTTTGTATAGACTGTGTCGACATTTTTTGGTACAAGAAAGATTGTTTGGGCCCTAAAATTTTGTTGTTACATACATGAATATTACAGATCTTTTAGTTATGTAATATTCAATGAAAAAATTCACCAGCGGTTATTAGAAGCTTTGATATGGATAAGAATAAAAATTAGTAAACTCTATATGTATACATATAGCTTCAATTCATCATATATTAAAATGTTACACTTTTCCTCTACCTTTATTACTGCAGCGAATAACTATATAAAATACATATTAACTAAATAATTCTCCAAGTTTTGTAAACTACACCATGCATAATTTACCACAAGTTATAATAAAGACTTAATATGTATAGTAAAAATAAAAATTAGTAAATTATATATACAAATATAGTTCATCTTACAATATTATATCTTTTTGTAGCTTTATCACTCCAAGCGAATAGTTATATCAAATAAAATATTAATTAAATAAATTTTACACTTTTCTATAAATTTGTCCATGAATAAATTCAACAAATTTTAAAATTGAGGGGTCAATCTAATACGACAGGGTCTTGGGGTAATGAGGTATTGTTGGAGTATTTATAGGGGGGTGAATCAATATTCCAAATTATATCTTTTTTCACAATTTCTTTACCAGTATACTATTTAGCCACATCTAATAATGAACAATTAATCATGCAATTCACTATACATGGAGATTTAATGTGGAAACCAAAATGGGAGAAAAACCTCAAAAACTTCTATATATATAAAATTTGTAAATGCCAACTTACAGTAGACACCAATATGCAATAGTATTTTGTAGGCACCAATCTACAGGGGACAACAATCCCCTTGTTGAGCTCCAACTTAGCTTATGGGAACTAACCCATATAATTTGTTTATAGGAACTAGCCTGTAGCAGAAATTGATCTGCTTCCTTACTCCTATGTGCCACCCTGAAGAATTTTGTAATTTGCAGTTTGGTTTTAGAAGACTTCTCTAACATGCCTCATCCTCCACGTCAATGTACCTAAGATCAACTTCATCACTTCAGACCTCAAAGCATCTATTCTTCAGTTTCACTTTCACATCTCCATATCACTTGCAATTAACTTGATTAAGACATCTTTATTTATATCCTCCATCCTTTGAAAAATACATCCACACAATGGGTACATGGATTTGCCTCTATACCTCCATGAATTATGGTTGAGTTCCTTTATGCTCCATGTTTTTCTATTCACTTGGATCTGAGTATGAGGCATGACAGTCAATAGTCGTTCAATTAGGCTTCAAATAAATATGGACCCTTTGTTTGATTTCTATCCACCAAAGCACATATCTCATAATCATGGCTCAGTATCCATTGGATTAAATATAGGTTGGATATGGACCATCGATCAACATTCATTGGGACAAACAAGGTACCGAAATACTGAACGACACATTAATTAATAGTATCTTTCAGATATGTATCTCAGAGAGATCTTGTCTATTGATTCAACCTCCAACAAAACATACATTACATCTCTGAAGCACAAGATCCATCAAATCTCATCCCTGATTCAATCTCAATTGTGGATCTCATTCTATTGCACCCCGGGCTATTGCACCCCCAGGCCTTCACATATTTGTCCATAACTCATTTTCCCCGATCCAATGTGATGTACGCATTGGGGCCCATTTTCATTAAGGCTCGAGCATGTTATAAGACTCGAGGAAGCTCTCTTCCACTGATCTGGCACTAAATTGGATGACCATATTCTTCAAGTCTAATCGGGACAAGGGCCCATCGAGACTTCAACTATGTAGTGCTACTCCATTTTCTGATATCCGATATATGACATGCATTATAGTCATCGATCTAACAACTTGTCCAATACTATCCATCAATTTGTTTTTAAGGGCTTGCCACAAAATCCTTATGTTGTGGGACCTTTCTAGCAACATGGTATTTTTTCAGTGAATGGTTGAGTCAACCTGACATATCTTTGGTCTCTTAGTACCTCTAATGGTCAAGACTTGATGTAATTAGGGTTGTCTATCTGATAGATGATATAATATTTTTCATCATTTATTTTAGATGAATAACTAAAGGTCAATCATGTTTCATGGTATGATATCATTATAGCCCGTAGATGTGGCTGTGAAGTGGATGAATCAATCACTCTCACACCACCGGGTCACCAGCCCCTTGCAATATCAAATTTGTTCATACATTGAATACTTTCAACATCTAACATCCTATCTGACATGCCACATGGGATATGTACTCTCCATGTGTCACATGTTAACTAGGCTACCACATGTCAGCTTGATTCGTGACATTCACATGCCCATATGGACCAATCGACACTGGCACATGTCATTTAATGTATGGTCCATGTGTCACTCTTTAAGTGGATGTATGTATTTTCTCACAACACTCGAGCTAGTATGAATGGAAACCTGCACCACTTGGAACTACCAACATCGACCACCTAGTGGTAGTGCCAAGCACTACCACCACCAAGCACTATGACCTCATCTCATAGTTAACTTCTAGTCTTTGACTCCATAGAACATTGGCGCCTAATCCTTTACCTCGTCACAAGATGCAGTGCCATGATCACATGCTGGTTTGCAGGGAGATATCACCTAGTTACCATCCCAATGTAGAGGGGTGCCTGCAAGTACCACAAGCCACCATGCATCCTCTTATTTAATGCATGTTTCCAAATTGTGTGGATTCACTCCTTGGTAGATTCTGCATTGTTTACCCATGCAAAATTAATTAGCATCATTGATCTCCTCTTATCACATATGGTATAATCTCTCTTTTCTCCAACCTCCTACCCCAGGAATACAGACAAATAACATACTTGCGACTATAAACTGAGCCATCTTCTATCTTAATTGTAACCTCGTAGTCGGTATATTGTATTGATCCGTATTTTATGAGCAGAACAAAATGAATACAGATTATTAACAGGTGCTTAACACAAAATAATAGAGATACAGTAAAACTGGTTTTCTATTCAATAATGAAATAAGTTGAAACTGTAAAATGCAGCAGAAACAAGCTTGTTGGAATGGTGGCGGCTTATCTCTGAGAAGAGATGTGACGATGGCATGCATTCATAAGAAGCAGGTTACAATGAGGCTCTGAAGGCCTTTTTACAATAAGCAAGAATGCCCAAAACCCTAGACATCAAAAAACCTAACCCTAGGAGATGAAACGCCAAAAGTCATGTGGGCCCCGTTTGGGTAAGCTAGTACATCAACTTCCCGGGGTCGTAACTTTTACATACGATCTCCGTTTTAGGTGTGTGATAGCCCGTTGGAAAGGTATCATTGAGGAGATTCATTTTGAGGGCTCAATAATGCCTTCAACTATCATTGAGGAGCTCGATACCGAAAATCCTTCATTTAGGCCCTCAAAATGGCCCCGGAAGTAAAAACTGCTAAAAATAGTAAATTGCCAAAAATGTTAGAAAGTTGTTTTGAGCCAGTTGGAAAAGATGGGTGGCCACTAATATCCATATGGATCAATACTCCCTCCTTAGGAAGAAATGGTCTCCATTGCGTTGAGGTCCCCCATTAGATAAGGAAATTTCTGCTAAATTTGGCCTCGGGTGAGCCACTTGCTTTGGTGCAGGAGTTGCCCTACTTTGATCACTCGATAAAGATGGATCATTTGTTATCGAGTGCCTTTGATCTGTCTATCCACAATCTGATCATTGGATGCCTGTTGTATGTAGTCGGGGTTGAGCTCTGTTGGTGTCAGTTGTTCTGCTACTTCTGAGGTGTCCAATAATGGTGGGAAATAAGGGCGAAGGAGATCCATGTTGAACATTGGGTGCAGGCCAAGGAAAGGAGGAATGTTGAGCTCAAAATCATTATCCCCCACAACTTTGGTGATAGTGTATGGTCCATAACGTAGTGGGCGAAGCTTCTAATGGGGTCCTGTAAGGCGTTCTTTCTGCAAGTGCAACCAAACTTTGTTGCCCACCTAAAACTTATGCGGCACCTAATGTTGATCATGGTGTTGTTTGTACTTGTCGTTGAACTTCTGTAGGATATCCTGAACCTATTGGGGGATGTGTTGGATCCACTCAATGAACCGGGTGGATTTGTCAACTTCAGTTGGAGCAGGAGATGAGTCAACCGAGGTGACCGCAAGGGGAAGTGAAACATCTATGAGACCCAATGGTTGGAATCCAAACCCCACTTGAAAGGGGTTGTGGTTGGTTGAGCTATGCAAGGCTCATTTGTAGCTATGTTGGACATAGGGAAGGCTCTCATCCCATGTACAAGGGTTCTTTGAATTATACATGCGAAGGATATGCAAAATCATTCGATTTACAACCTCAGTTTGGCCATCTGTCTGGGGGTGGAAGGCTGTGGATTTGGTTAGCTTGGTGTCCAGTAGTGACCAGAGGCTCTGTTGGTCCCCGGTTTTGACCATGTTCTTTACTCATACTACATACCATTGACCTCCAACTATATGCCAGTACCACCCTTTTTGACCTCCTTTTGATATAATCAACATCCCTTTACCATTCAAAGGGGTCACCTAAGGTATCTTTGAAA
>JZKD02S2257264.1:212662-223345 GCA_000966675.3 Picea glauca | reverse complement strand
TTGTTCCCATACTGATATACATAATTATAATTTATGTTTATGGATATGGATATGCCAATTATATAACAATTAAATAAATACAACCATACAATCGGGATCCAATGCATCTCCAATCAAGTTAATAATGTCAGTAACTAAACAACTGCACACCTAACATTAACTAGAATTAACTAAATGCTCTGGATTTATGAGAGGAACGAAATCAATAACAGATTGAATACAATAACATAGAGATACAGATAACAACAAAAAATATGTAGTGTACAATAACTTCTATTGAATAAAGAAAATAGGAAAATAGGTTGAAACTGTAAAACTGCAGAACTGAAAACACCTTGCTCGAATGGTGGTAGCTATCTCTGAGAAGAGATGTGGCTGCAACGCACATTCATCTGAGCATAATTATTTCAATGAGGCTCCTTAGGCCTTTTTAACATTACTCATGAATAAAAAAACCTTATACCTCCAAAAAACTAACCCTAAGATATGAAACGCCAAAAGTTATGTGGGCCTCGATGGGTAAGTTGGTACCTCAACTTCTCGAGGTCGTAAATTTTACATACGATCTTTATTTTAGGTGTGTGATATCCTGTTGGAAAGGTATTTTCTAGAGATACACATTATTCCATCAAACTCTGAATCCATCTACATTTTGACTGTCGCAATCCAAAAAAACATTGTTCAGGGCCCCAAAATAGCCCTGGAAGTACAAAAAGATGTACTGACATGAAAACTTCCAAAATAATCTAGTTGGAATAGGTGGAAAGTCACCAATATCCACTTGGATGTTGTGTAGTGATTTAGGATATCCTTGGAAGTGTAGAACCCACACTTACAAAGAAATTTCATCATTACAGAGAAACGTGTTGAACTAAAAACTATTAAGAGGAGCCAATTGGAATAGGTGGGTGGCCACCAATATCCACCTGGATCAGTCCTCCTCCCTTAGGAAGTAATGGTATCAATTGCGTTGAGTTTCCCCATCATGTAAGGAAAATTATACTGAATTTGGCCCCGAGTGAGCCACTTGCCTTGGTGCAAGAGATGCCCTACCTTGAAAACCCAATAAAGTTGGATCCTTTACTAGTGAGTTACCTTGACCTACGTGTCCACTATATGATCAATGGATTCTTGTTCCATTCCTTCAGGGTTGAGCTCTATTGGTTTCAACTATTCTATGATCTCTGAGGTGTCCAATAATGGTGGAAAATATGGTCGGAGGAGGTCCACATTGAACACTAGGTGCAATCCAAGGAAGGGGGGAGTGTTGCGCTCAAAATCATTGCCACCCACAGCCTTGGTGATGGTATAAGGCCCACAGAAAAATGAACGGAGCTTCTAATGGGTCCCTCTAAGGTGCTCTTTTTGAAAATGTAACTAGACCTTGTCTCCCACCTGAAACTTGTGTGGTACTAGGTGTTAATTATGGCATTTCTTGTACTTAGCATTGGCTTTCTACAAAATCTCATGGACTTGTTGGCAGATTTGTTGAATCCACTCAATGAATCTGGTGGCTTTGTCAGCCTCAGACTAAACATGGGAAGATTATTCTTGTTTGGTTGCAAAAGGTAGTGCAACATCAATGGGACCTAAGGGTTGGAATCCTAGCACCACCTGAAATGGGCTATGGCCAGTGGAGCTATGGAGAGCCATGTTGTAGTTGAGATGAACATAGGGGAGACTCTCATTCCATGTATGAATATTCTTAGAGTTATACATGTGCAAGATGTGCACAATCATCTTATTGATGAACTTTGTTTGGCCATCGGATTGAGGGTGGAAGGCAATGGATTTAGTGAACTTGGTGTCCAACAATGACCAGAGACTCGACCAAAATGTGTTGAGGAAAATGTTGTCCCGATATGAGATGATGGTCTTTGGTATCCCAAAATGGACCTGCACTCATTCGAAGAATAGATTGGGAGTATCTATTGTTGTGATTCTCTTCTTGAGGGGATGTGAGAATAGCCATCTTCGAAAAATGATCAACCACCACAAATACACAATCATTTCCTTTCATCGTGGACGAATGGCCAGACATGTAATCCATCTAGATGGATTCCCAAGTACTCTCATAAGTAGGAAGAGGAGTGTATAATCATTACTTCCTGATGGTTGGCTTGGCAATGGCACAGACAGTGAAAGATCTGATATACTTTTTGACGTCATGTCAAAGTTTTGGCCAATAAAAATGTTTCTATAGAATGACCATAGTTTTCTCCATGCCAAAATTTCCTACCATCCAACTGTAGTGAGCCTCTCAAATCATCTTTGCACGCTCACTTGCGGGAACATAGAGGTGTCCCAGATGGAATAACAATCCATACTGAATTTTAAAATCGGTGACATTCACGCATGTACCCAAGAGATGATAGGTGGTGGCGAAGTCAGGATCTCACTGATAAAGTTCGGGCCACTTAGATTCCTTATTCCCACAAGAATGGAGCACGATGGTGAGTGAAGAAACGAGATGTCGACTGAGGAAGTGAACAACATGATTTGTGCTCCCTATTTTATACTTGATGCTGAGATGGAACTGTTGCATGTATGTGGACCACTTTTGATGGTGGCCATTCTGCAACTTCCCCTGTGACTGTACGACCTGCAGAGATTTTGATCAATGTGGATGATTATCTTCTTTCCCAAAATGTAATGTTTCCATTGATGACATGATTGCACAATGGAATACATTTCCTTATGATAGGTGGGTTATTTCCTAATGATATTTGAGAGTGTCTCACTATGGTATTCTACTGGATGATCATGTTGAGTGAGAACTATTTCTACAACATAGTCAGATGCATCAGTCTCAATCTTGAACGATTGTTGCAGATCGGGTAAGGAGAGTATTAGAGTTGAGCACAAGCGATGCTTCAAATCATCAAATGCTCGTTGGTGTGGCTTCCCCCATGCAAAATTTTCCTTTCCACCACCCTTGGTCACTTGGCTAAGGGGCCATCCAATATGGGAGAATCCCAACATGAATCGTCGGTAGAAGTTGGCAAGTCCCAAGAAGCTCTGAAGCTCATTTAGTTTGGTCGAGGTTTCCCAGTCATGAATGACTTGGACCTTAGCTATATCCACATGTACCCCATTCTCATCAAAAATGTAGCCCGAGTATTGGACCATGTTCATGCCAAAGGGGAATTTTTCCAAGTTGGCATATATCTTGTGTTGTCGTAGAGTGCTCAAAACCTGTTGAATATGTTGCATGTGATCCTCCCAAGTTCTACTAAATATGAGGATGTCATCCATATACACCACCAAAAAATAGTTGGTGAAGGGTCTCAATACATCATCCATCAACCTCATGAAATTTTTTGGTACATTTGTTAAGCCAAAGGGCATGACCATCCATTTGAAGAGACCTTCTTTAGATTTGAAAGTTGTCTTCCATACATTATTTGGTTCAATGGGAACCTAGTGGTAGCCATAGTTTAGGTCAATCTTGATGAATAACATTTCCCCCTTGATTTGGTCAAAAATTTCATCAATTCGAGGAATGGGGTACCGGTTCCTGACTATGATTTTGTTTAATGCTCTGTAATCAATGCAGAGACACCAGGTCTTGTCTTTCTTCTACACCAATACAATTAGGATTCTGCAAGGGGAGGAGATGAGTCTTATGTGCCCCTTTTGAAACAACGCTTGGATATAATCCTTGATTTCGTCATTTTCCATCAACGAGAGATGATAGACTGGTCCATTAGGAAGAGTTTCACCGGGGTTAGATCAATTGGATGCTTGACTTGACAGTGCATCCATACCTTGGTGGGTGAGAAGAAGATTTATGTGTACTCTTCCATGATCTCGGCCACTTGCTTCTGTTGCAAAGAGAGGCTCTGTGTAGAGGTCACAGATGTGGCGATGAGCTTCTTCTTACTGCGAGCACAGATCACAAAAAAGACAAACTTCTCGGTCTGTGAAATGACCTTACTTCATTGTTTAGCAGAGATTAAAGAAATAGCAGTAGGAGACACTATCTCTAGTATATTGTACAGTTGTCTACCCAAACTAATAATAACAATGTGGGGTCTAGACTCATACACATTATGTCTCTTCCAAAAATATGGTTGGCCAAAAAGAACATCACAAAATTCAAGGGGAGAAATATCACACAATATCTCGTCTTTGAAGGGCTTGATGTCGTAGGGAAGATGAAATTGTTGGCTTACATGAAGCTCTCTTCCTTGGTGAATCCAACCAATGGTGTAGGGTTGTGGGTGTGGTGTCATCAGGAGGTACAGTCGCTTGACGACCTCTACTGAGATCAAGTTGTTTTAACTACCTCTATTGAGAATGAAATGAAGCGGAGCCCCCTTTACCCACATCTGTAAGTGAAAGAGGCATTCCCCTTCCTCTGGCTCTTCTAGTTCACTTGGATGGACTTTGGTGGTAGCGACAGTGGCACTAGGTTCAACATCAATAATCTGCTTCCCTCCTTCTAGATTTGATTCGGAGTCAGAATCTACCTATGACTTGGAATATTTTAGCTCGACCACTAGTGACTACTTGGAGGGACATTCGTCGGTGTCGTGCCAAGGGATTTTATGGTATTCACACCACTTTCCCGTTTCCTTCTTTGACTTCTCATTACCCTTCTTGGGTTGCATATTGGACTGGTTTCCCTGAGAGTGGACATCTTTTCTTGTTCCCTTGTTTTTGGGGTTTGGGTTGCCTTTGTCATGCTTCAGCTATGAGGAGTTTGCAAATCCAAACTCTTGCCTCTTCTACTTAAATGTTTGCTCGATATTGACCGCATATCTATAAGATGCACCTAATGACGTGATGTCCAGAAAATCCATTTTTGTTTGAAAGTATCTATGTAGAAAACCATGATATTTTTGCACCAAATGTTGTTCAGAGTCTTTGATACCCAATTTGGTGTGCATGGTATGAAAAATATTGGTGAAATATGGTATTGTCTAGTCCCTTCCTTGACGCAACGTGGTCCATCTTGTGTATTGGTCCTTGTAGCTTCCAACAGGGTATTATTGTTCTTTAATGGAATATATGAAGGAATCCCATGTAGGGGAGACCACAAATATTGCATATTTCTCTATGGCCATTTTCTCAGAGTAAGTATCCCACTAGTCCATAACATGACGGATAACCTCGAGGAGTGCAAAAGTAATATTTTCCCTATCGGAAAAATTATGGACCAAAAAATACCCTTCAAGAAAATTCATCTATTTATCTATAGTATTTTCATCTATCAGTCCTTCAAATAATGGAATATCAAAATTTACTTGTACCTTGAAGGGGATTTCATGGTTGCTTGATGAAGATGTGTCTCTTGTGGGAAGTCGTCGAAGGATCTCTGCAAAGTTGTCCATCATTTCATTCCTTTGTCGCGCAAGGAATTCCTTGAGAAATAGTTTAAAATGATATCCTGATCCATCATATTTCTTATCATCCCCCATGATTTTTGTTGGGCTCGGCACGATTGATCTTGCAAAGGTTTGACTAGTTCAAGTCCCAACTTCATGTACCCAGATATTGTCGGGACATGCATGAAGAAAAACAAATGAAGACCAAACCACTTTGATACCAGTGATCCGGATTTATGAAGGGAAGGAAATGAATAACATATTGAATACAATAATACAGAGATATGGAGAACAACAATAGATATCTAGTGAAAAATAACTTCTATTGAATAAAGAAAATAGTTTGAAACTGTAAAACTGTAGAACTAAAAAGAATGTGCTTGAATGGTGGTAGCTATCTCTAAGAATAGATGTGGCTAATAGGCGCATTCATCTGAGAAGAATGATTACAATGAGAATCCACAATAATTTTTAACATTAATAATGAATTCCAAAACCCTAAACATCCAAAAACCTAACCCTAGGAAATGAAACGCCAAAAGTTATGTGGGCCCCGATGGGTAAGTTGGTACCTCAATTGTTAGAAAAATAGGATCGTGGAGAAATAAAATAAAATAAATGCGGAAATAAAACATATAAGATACACAATACCATAGAGACACAAATATATGTGGTTCACGCAGTGTGGGCTACATCCACCAGAGAAATTGTCAGGTCCTTCCTTTTATTATTGAGCAAAATGAAGGGATACAAACTACAACACACCTATTGTAACTTCCTCTTCTTTCTCTCACAGTCTGCTCTCTAAGAATACAATATTCGTGATAAAACACAGTCAGAATACAATTCCCTCATAAGAGAGGGTTTCTTTCTATGGAAAAAAACCCTAACACAACTTCTATCGTTAGATCTACGACGTTATAATGAACAATCCATATTGACTACGAAATTACAATATTTTACAAGGCAGTTTTTCCTAATATTTCTCTTCAGGGGCGTTGCCCCCCCTTGGACCCTCCTGGACACAGTTGTGGGGAGGAAATCCCCCCCACACCCCCCCATTAGGGAATGGGGTCCAAATGAACCTTTGAATGATAAATATAATCAGGTTCCACAACCAACATCAACTTCCCAGGGTCGTAACTTTTGCATACGACCTCAATTTTAGGCGTTTGATAAACCGTTGGAAAGGTGTTGTCGAGAAATACACATTATACTATCAAAATTTGACTTCGTCTATAATTGGACTATGGAAATACTATAAAAAATAAACATTGTTTAGGGCCCCAAAATAACCCTGGAAGTACAAAAAGATGTACTAACATGAAAACTTCCAAAATAGGCCAGTTGGAATAGGTGGGCGACCACCAATATCCACCTGGATGTTTTGTAGGGCTTCAGGATATCCCGAAAGTGCATAAGCCACAATTACAAATAAATTTCATCATTACAGAGAAACGTGTTGAACTAAAAAATTTCAAGAGGAGCCAGTTGGAATAGGTGGGTGGCCACCAATATCCACCTGGATCACTGAATGGGATGGAAAAAAGATTAAAAAATACATATTACATTTAACTAAATGCAACTTACAAACACCTTCTTTCTTCCCATCATATCTTTCCATTACCTCATGAAGCATAAATTCTCATTTCTTTGAACAAAACTTGTACACAAATATGTCTATGAACATTATGTCGAAATGGAATAGTTATAATAAAATGAAAAACAACTCCTTGCAAAACATGAAGTCATTATTTCAATAGTTGGATAAGAAGTCTCCATATTTTCCTTGATGGATACTGGAATGACCTCATTTTCCTGAATGCAATATCTAGCTGAGTGTATCTCTCATATGTAGGAGGATTTGAAAATAGATTTTAAATTTTCCACAGAATGCAGAAATCATGTTTCAGCACATCCACAATATTTTTCCCTCTTAAACTTCCATCCATACCTTGGAACTTTGTCTCATTTTGTCTCGCTATGAACAAACTCTTTATGTAACATTCGTGTAATAAGATGCTTCCTTGAACATTTAAAGTTGAAGGTAACCCCAGCTTGACTATGTTTTCAAATATATTTTTGAAAGAGTCAATGTTTTCCTTCACCATTGTAAATTTCTTCTTAGCAATCTGCAATAAATTCCTTTTTGTAAAAATATTTTTAGCCTCCATAACCATTGTGGTTTTGTATTTCAGACCTTTTCTTCTTAATGTTTCAGTGGAATTGGAATTTAGGAACTTAATAATCTGGTTATCAACCTCTGCTTAAGTTCCTAATTCCTAAAATGATTTCTTTATAACTTCATCTGCTTCATTTGTTAAGATAATTTCATCATCAATTATCTTGAAATAATCCCATATCTTGGCAACTTCATTTATGATTTCATCCCAGATAATGTGTCTAGCACCTACCAAATAACATTTTTCGCAAAATTTGTTCTTCAATTCTTCAATGTTTGTAATCATCTTATCTTTCATATTTTGCAATGACTTTATCCTTCTCCTTCATTTCCTCATCTTGTGTTGCAATTATTCTCTTCTATTTTTCAATTTTAGCTTTCTTTATATCCAAGTCTTCCAGTGATTTTGACAATATGTCTCTTGCATATGTTGATGTTAATGCACATGACGAAGTACATCCTCCCTTTAAAATTTCAATCTACTTTTGTTGCAAATCAATCTCTTCTCCCATTTGCACCATTTTCTTAATCAATTCATCCTTTTTCTTCGTGCATAGCCTGCAACTTTAGAGTCTGATCATGTTCAATTCTAGGGATTTTAAGCCTTCTTTTTAGTGCATGGATCTATGTTTCTTTAGTTTTTACCTGTGCTTTCACAGATGCCACGTCTTCTTGATTGACTCCCAAATCCATTACCCATTTTTCTAATTCCTCCACTCTTATTTTCCTAGTTTCATTTTCCAATTCTCATTTTTAAGCTGCTTACTATTTTTTTCATTTACAACTTCCAGCTTCTTTATTCCCAAATTGACAATCATCACATCTCTATTCAAGATTTCTCCAGTTTGTCTATGCAGATCTATTTTGTCCAATGGATGCACTGCATTGAGATCAATAAACACCTTTGTCACTTTCTTTTTCTCTTTTGTCTCCATCACTTCTATGTTCAACCTACCCTTTTCATCGTCAACAACAAAGAGCTTCCTTGTGTGTGATCCTCCTTGATAAAAAAAATTGGGTATAATTTTTTCCTGATCTTTGAACTCATTTTCTTGATATCCCTGAATTGATTAACAAAATAAATATGCTTTGATTGATCTTTAGTCGAAGACACTATTTCATTCCGACCCTATGTAATATTAACCTTCTATGATGATGAAACTTCCACAACTACAATAGGTTCTTTGTCCACTGACACTACTTCTTCCTATAATTCTTGCTCTTCCTCTTCATCAACTACGTCGTTCTCTTGCCTTTTTGCTGACCTCCCTTCCTTTGTTTTTGAATCCTTTGAACTTGAATTTGTATTTTTTCTCTTCAATATCCACTCAAACTTTTTGGGAGACTTTGTTACTTGACTTACAGGTATTTTACCATGGACTTGCAAGATATTTTTCACATATTTCCATCTTCTCTGGTTTGCTAGAAGATCCACCTCTTCTTTTCTCTCATGATGATAAGAATTCAAACCATGTGAAATATTCTTTGATGAAATAAAAGCATAAGGGTCATATATCCATGTTTCTCCTTCTTGAAATCCCATATCTGACAGAACCTTTGCTACTAGTACTTTCAATGCTATTTTGGAATTCACAATAAAAGGTCCTACCTCTTTTTCCAATTTGAAAGTAGCCTTATACTTTCTTGACACAAAATGGACATCATCTGAATTCAATATTTTTCTAATGTATTGAAGTGAAAACATTTTGGGAGTCAAGAAAATAGGTAAAAGGAAAGGTTGAAGTTCACAGCCACAGACTCTGATTTTAGTGTAATTGTCAAATATATACTAGTCTCCTACTCTCTTATCTAGGCTAAGCCGTAATAATTTTTTGCATTCAGGGAAAATTCTGGTGGGGGGTTCACTATATATCACCTTGTAAGAATTGGACATAAACAGGTCAATACACTCTGAGAATCCAACATTCCTATGCTTCTTCTTAATCAGACTAGTCCAATGAATCACTAACACTAGGCTACCAATCTCATCATTAACTCGTAATACAAGGGATGCAAAATGGGTGGATTTAAAAAACAAGAACAAATGAACTAGGTAATATTGGTATCTGAAACTTCGAAGAGACTCAAATTCCAACAATTGATAATGAATGTGATCAGCAAAAAATTGACCGTAATTTAATTTTATCAATGGTTTAGCTACAAATACAAAAATTAATGTCATAATCCCTAGCACAAACTCATCAACCACAAGGTCCTTATGTGCTCAAAAATTCAAAGTGCTCGAAATCGCTTCAAATTGAACGGGAGCGTAAGCCTCGTCATTATGAACCCAACGCAACTCATTTGGGTTCAAACGGACGTCGGGAGTGAGAGATGTCGCGTTCTATTCAAAATGACAAACAAGCCAAAAAAAAGGATGTTGATTGTACAGTCTGTATGGACGCTGACGTGGCAGGCCGTATGACACATGGCAAGCCGTACGACACATGGCAGGCAATTATTTGGACATTTAGCATGTGACATGGCTTGTTTGCAGCGAACAGGATGGCGACACATGGCCCAATCAATCGTTGCCACGTGTCACATGTATATTGGTTTAAAATCTTTGTAACTGGCAGGACTCGACCCCACGACCTCCGAGCAGGGGAAGAGACTTGGCAAGGGTTTCCAACTGGCGCGCCACCGTATGAATCTTATTATATAAACGATTTTGAATATATTTGAATTTTTTATTGTGTATGGTTAGCGTGGGACTGGGTTGGGGCTTAGCCCCAGCCCCGGGTCGTATTTGCAATAACATATGACCCATTGCTATATGGTTGGTGCGTGCGCAGATTTACGTTTTGGTTTCAACAGTTATACAAATGACCCACCACTTGTACATTAACCATTGGATTTTGGAAACGGGGCCTATTTTTGCACTTGTGCGCGGTCATATGGGTCACACGACCATAGCCTTGGCGGTTAGGAGCTAGGTGCACCCGTAACCATCCTACAGTTTGCACGGTTTGTGCGGTTGCATCTGGTGCTAAGTTTTAATGCATAAAAGAGAGTGGGGGTTAGGTTGAGCCAACAAGGGTGCAATTTGTCGATGTAGAGACAACAAGTTTGAAGGGGGACTTCCAAGAAGCCTATCTTCTTCAATTTTTGGCCAAACGAGGTGCCAAAAAAGCCCAGCTAGGGGTTTTTGGACGTTCTGGAGCCATTGGA
>JZKD02S2257264.1:199701-212652 GCA_000966675.3 Picea glauca | reverse complement strand
TCATCATTACAGAGAAACGTGTTGAACTAAAAAATTTCAAGAGGAGCCAGTTGGAATAGGTGGGTGGCCACCAATATCCACCTGGATCACTGAATGGGATGGAAAAAAGATTAAAAAATACATATTACATTTAACTAAATGCAACTTACAAACACCTTCTTTCTTCCCATCATATCTTTCCATTACCTCATGAAGCATAAATTCTCATTTCTTTGAACAAAACTTGTACACAAATATGTCTATGAACATTATGTCGAAATGGAATAGTTATAATAAAATGAAAAACAACTCCTTGCAAAACATGAAGTCATTATTTCAATAGTTGGATAAGAAGTCTCCATATTTTCCTTGATGGATACTGGAATGACCTCATTTTCCTGAATGCAATATCTAGCTGAGTGTATCTCTCATATGTAGGAGGATTTGAAAATAGATTTTAAATTTTCCACAGAATGCAGAAATCATGTTTCAGCACATCCACAATATTTTTCCCTCTTAAACTTCCATCCATACCTTGGAACTTTGTCTCATTTTGTCTCGCTATGAACAAACTCTTTATGTAACATTCGTGTAATAAGATGCTTCCTTGAACATTTAAAGTTGAAGGTAACCCCAGCTTGACTATGTTTTCAAATATATTTTTGAAAGAGTCAATGTTTTCCTTCACCATTGTAAATTTCTTCTTAGCAATCTGCAATAAATTCCTTTTTGTAAAAATATTTTTAGCCTCCATAACCATTGTGGTTTTGTATTTCAGACCTTTTCTTCTTAATGTTTCAGTGGAATTGGAATTTAGGAACTTAATAATCTGGTTATCAACCTCTGCTTAAGTTCCTAATTCCTAAAATGATTTCTTTATAACTTCATCTGCTTCATTTGTTAAGATAATTTCATCATCAATTATCTTGAAATAATCCCATATCTTGGCAACTTCATTTATGATTTCATCCCAGATAATGTGTCTAGCACCTACCAAATAACATTTTTCGCAAAATTTGTTCTTCAATTCTTCAATGTTTGTAATCATCTTATCTTTCATATTTTGCAATGACTTTATCCTTCTCCTTCATTTCCTCATCTTGTGTTGCAATTATTCTCTTCTATTTTTCAATTTTAGCTTTCTTTATATCCAAGTCTTCCAGTGATTTTGACAATCTATCTCTTGCATATGTTGATGTTAATGCACATGATGAAGTACATCCTCCCTTTAAAATTTCAATCTTCTTTTGTTGCAAATCAATCTCTTCTCCTATTTGCACCATTTTCTTAATCAATTCATCCTTTTTCTGCGTGCATAGCTTGCAACTTTAGAGTCTGTTCATGTTCAATTCTAGGGATTTTAAGCCTTCTTTTTAGTTCTTGGATCTATGTTTCTTTAGTTTTTACCAGCTCTTTCACAGATGCTACGTCTTCTTGATTGACTCCCAAATCCATTACCCATTTTTCTAATTCCTCCACTCTTATTTTCCTGGTTTCATTTTCCAATTCTCATTTTTAAGCTGCTTACTAATTTTTTCATTTACAACTTCCAGCTTCTTTATTCCCAAATTGACAATCATCACATATCTATTCAACATTTCTCCAGTTTGTCTATGCAGATCTATTTTATCCAATGGATGCACTGCATTGAGATCAATAAACACCTTTGTCACTTTCTTTTTCTCTTTTGTCTCCATCACTTCTATGTTCAACCTACCCTTTTCATAGTCAACAACAAAGAGCATCCTTGTGTGTAATCCTCCTTGATAAAAAAAATTGGGTATAATTTTTTCCTGATCTTTGAACTCATTTTCTTGATATCCCTGAATTGATTAACAAAATAAATATGCTTTGATTGATCTGTAGTCAAAGAGACTATTTCATTTCGACCCTATGTAATATTAACCTTCTATGATGATGAAACTTCCACAACTACAAAAGATTCTTTGTCCACTGACACTACTTCTTCCTATAATTATTTCTCTTCCTCTTCATCAACTACCTCGTTCTCTTGCCTTTTTGTTGACCTCCCTTCCTCTGTTTTCGAATCCTTTGAACTTGAATTTGTATTCTTTCTCTTCAATATCCACTCAAACTTTTTGGGAGACTTTGTTACTGGACTTACAGGTATTTTACCATGGACTTGCAAGATATTTTTCACATCTTTCCAGCTTCTCTGGTTTGTTAGAAGCTCCACCTCTTCTTTTCTCTCATGATGATAAGAATTCAAACCATGTGAAATATTCATTGATGAAATAAAAGCATAAGGGTCATATATCCATGTTTCTCCTTCTTGAAATACCATATCTGACAAAACCTTTGCTACTAGTACTTGCAATGCTATTTTGGAATTCACAATAAAAGGTCCTACCTCTTTTTCCAATTTGAAAGTATCCTTATACTTTCTTGACACAAAATGGACATCCTATGAATTCAATATTTCTCTAATGTATTGAAGTGAAAACATTTTGGGAGTCAAGAAAATAGGTAAAAGGAAAGGTCAAATTTCACAGCCATAGACTCTGATTTTAGTGTAATTGTCAAATATATACCAGTCTCCTACTCTCTTATCTGGGCTAAGCCATAATAATTTTTTGCATTCAGGGAAAATTCTGGGGGGGGGTTCACTATATATCACCTTGTAAGAATTGGACATAAACAGGTCAATACACTCTGAGAATCCAACATTCCTACGCTTCTTCTTAATCAGACTAGTCCAATGAATCACTAACACTAGGCTACCAATCTCATCATTAACTCTTAATACAAGGGATGCAAAATGGGTGGATTTAAAAAACAAGAACAAATGAACTAGGTAATATTGGTATCTGAAACTTTGAAGAGACTCAAATTCCAACAATTGATAATGAATTTGATCAGCTAAAAATTGACCGTAATTTAATTTTATCAATGGTTTAGCTACAAATACACAAATTGATGTCATAATCCCTAGCACAAACTCATCAACCACAAGGTCCTTATGTGCTCAAAAATTCAAAGTGCTCAGAATCGCTTCAAATCGAACGGGAGCGTAGGCCTCATCATTATGAACCCAACGCAACTTGTTTGGGTTCAAACGGACGTCGGGAGCGAGAGATATCGTGTTCTGTTCAAAATGACAAATATGCAAAAAAAATGATGTTGACTGTACAGTCCATATGAACGCTGACGTGGCAGGAAGTTATTTGGATAGTTGGCATGTGACATGGCTTGTTTGCAGTGAACGGGATGGCGACACGTGGACCAATCAATGGACGCCATGTGTCACATGTATATTGGTTTAAAATATTTGTAACCGATAGGACTCGACCCCGCGACCTCCGGGCAGGGGAAGAGACTTGGCAAGGGCTGCCAACCGGCAAGCCACCATATGAGTCTTATTATATAAACAGTTTTGAATATATTTGAATTTTTTATTGTGTATGGTTGGCACGGGACCGGGCTGGGGCTTAGCCCCAGCCCGCGGTCGTATTTGCAATAACATATAACCCATTGCTATATGGTTGGCGCGCACGCAGATTTACGTTTTGGTTTCAATGGTTATACAAATGACCCGCCACTTGTACATTAACCATTGGCTTTTGGAAACGGGGCCTATTTTTGCACTTTCACGTGGTCATATGGGTCACACGACCATAGCATTGGCGGTTAGGGGCTAGGTGCGCCCATAACCGTCCTACAGTTTGCACGGTTTGCGTGGTTGCATCCGGTGCTGGGTTTTAACACATAAAAGAGCGTGGGGGCTAGGTTGAGCCAACAAGGGTGCAATTTGTCGATGCAGAGACAACAAGTTTGAAGGGGGACTTCCAAGAAGCCTATCTTCTTCAATTTTTGGCCAAACGAGGTGCCGAAAAAGCCCAGCTAGGGGTTTTTGGATGTTCTGGAGCCATTGGAGCCATCTATTTGGCATTTTGAGCATTGTAAAGCACATTTTTGAGCACTTTTATCAAATAATACAAAAGATCCATTGGAAGCTAGACCAGGAGATGTAGCCCAAGAGAGGGGTGAACTCCTTTATCATTTGTTGTGTTATGTGTTTTCTATTCACTGTTATTGCTACTATTTATATGCATATTGAATGAGTAAATTCTATTAAAGTTGTGTTGCAAAGTTGATCCATTTGCATTTTAACACATAAAATTAAACTTGAAAATATTTTCAAGAATACAAGTCTTCTTCATTTTTAGATCATTATGTTGGACACATCGACCACACTGAGAGGGGAGGGGTAAATCAGTGTAAGGATATTTTTACAACTCTTTCCTCCTTTAGTTAGGATTCTCTTCAAACATTATTATTAATTCAAAATTAGCTACTTGCATATAACAACATTCATCAATAATAAAGAACTATGAACCATCAACACAATGAACACAATGAGCACCAGATATATGTGTAATATTTTTGTATTATGTTGTTACATGAGACTACAATCTCTGGGTTTTATCATAACCAATTGACAAGAGCACCAACTCCAAGAGAACACCAACTCTCAACTACAAGACCCATCTTGTAGATCTCAGCACCCACTAAGATATGAGGAATACAACCCTCAAGTACAAGACCCATCTTGTAGACATAAAATAATATGTCAACAGATACATGACATGTCTATATTGCAGCATCCATATGCACATGACCTGGCTATATTTCAGTACACATATGTACGCGGCCTATCCTCTATCATCCTGCATACACCTTCAAAAAACTAGGGTTTCCATTTTTCTGAAACTCTGAAACTTCTTACCCTTCAAACCTTTGATGCCTCATTCATATCAACCTATAACCTGTCATTGACCAACCTGAATGAAGACCTATACCATTTCATCAATGAAGCATCTCCAACAACCTATGCATGTCCCTCATGCATACATCATCATACAACAAAGATATCCCTCAACCAAGTATAAGTAGCTCAAAGATGTAAACTATGGGAACCATATCAGTATTGTACCATACATAAGAATGTTGGTCACTCAGCCAACCATCCAGCATATACCATGTCCATTGACCACAACCATCACACCAAGAATGCCTCAAGCATTCACCATATCATAAGAAAATTTAAGCATCAAAACAAACATGTAAACATACCAGAACTTTTGTAGTTGATTTGAACCTATAAAATGTTGACCTGAGAACTTTCTTTCAGACTCTAGAGACCTGGCACCAACATCTACTCATTTTTTCATGACCTTTTCATATATATGTTTCGTATACTCTTTCATCCCACGGATGTATGTGACCTGGCCTTCTACAACCTACGTATAACTTCAGAAAACTAGGGTTTTCTGAAACTCTGCAACTCTGAAAATTTTGTCATCAATCCTCCATTTCTACCTCATACTTGCGTAACCTCAGATGTATCAATGAGTACCTACAATGAACCTTTCATAAAATAATAGATATTCAATATGCTCAATGGATTGATCCCAATAAGAGACCCTTTCTCTCTTATTTATACTTTCCAAGTAGTTTCCTTTAGGGGTTATCTTCTAACCAACTTCCTTCTTTTAGGGCTAACCCACTTCTAACTATGTTGTCCACTTAACAACTACTTTATCCACAAATAATAAATTCTCCACTTCTAGTTGCAACTAATTTATTTTTAATTATTTTCTTTTTGCAACAACTTAACTCACGGTTAACTCCTAGTTGCAACCACTTTGACTAGTCAATTTCTTCTTGGAGCTTCTAGAATAATTTGACTTCTTTGACCTTCTAGGGGCTTCTAGATAACTCATGAGGGTTCTCCAACTTCATTAAGCCATATCTCCTCAACCGTGAGAAATTGTGTGATGTACCACATATTACTAGAAATGGCATGACATGTATTATCCATCCATGATATTCTCACCTACGAATTCACTGATGTTCATTACATTATTCATCAACCAAAGTTTGGTTCCATAACCACACCTAGAGGTTTCTTGCAGACTTCTTCAAAGCGTATTCCCATGAGGGCTATGTTTATAGCTATGCCATAAGGGGACCACTTTGGAGACTTCTCCAATTATACCCAATTGTTCAAACCAACTAGCTAAACTAACTATCCAACATCCAAACCAACCAACTGTCCAATGATCTCGTCCACATTTCTGGGGTTTCCAGACTATGCTATCGGACATACTCAAGGGTTGACATCAATCTACAATATCAATGAAAACCAACTATCCAAACCAATTGTCCATCAATCTAAACCAATTGTCTGACAACTTATATTTTCTCAAAATTGCACAGATCATGGAAATAAATTTTCTTGGAATTTAAGGAAATAGACTAGATTCAAGAATAATGTTATCCACATGAACATCAACATTTATGCACACATAAGACTGTATTAGAGCCACTTTGTCATGAGGTTTCAACTCTCTGAAACATTTGGCTAATACAAATTCATTTAACACTTCATTCTCATGGTCTAATGGCCACCTTAACATTTCAACAATGGATTCAGTAGTCATTTCAATGAGTACATACCCATTTGTCAAAATTATAGATCTTTTAGAGGGAATATACTTAGATGCACACCAGACCATGAACTTGGGAAATTCATAGACTTGGGGAACCACAATTTTTGCTAAATTGGAATCCCACGCATGATAATGATTGACCAGATTTCTAGAATTCTACATAGCATCCTTGTATAGGTCTAAAGAATCAAAAAATGGGACCGTATCAAAGATATCCTTGTCTTTGCCCACTAAATCCTCTTCCTCTGCATTTAAATTTTTCTTACTTCTACTTTGTTTCCAAAATTCCATTTTAATAACGCAAAACAAAACACTTAATCTAGTTCCAGTTACTTGTACATGAACTTGGTTCGCAAAAGTACTAGACCCACAACATTGCATCTATATCTTGCACGGTGCTTGAACGCTTCATAAACTCCAGATAAACCGCAACTTCTTATATTTACCCTCTTTTCAAATGAACTTTGGATACGACACAATTCAGAATTGTCGCTAGCTATCCTCATATGGGACACCTGTTCAAACAATGCCAATTACAATTATCGCACACCAAGCCATCTTGACACATGGCATTGTCATTACGCTTATGTTAACTTGAACCATGCCTAGGAACATTTCCCATAACCTGAATGCTGGCCCACCAACGAAACCGAATCTAGGCCATCGTCGCTACTAGCCCATCAGGGATCGACCTTCCAAGCACAATCTTACACACATACATACCAAAACCTCATGATTTTGATATCCCAACATAGTCACCACCCAAGACACCAGGAATGTGGGCCAACACTGGCACTTTTACTGACATGTGGCACTAATATGGTATGCATATCAGCACACATGGACCTCCCAAATGCAATGACGTGGTATGCATGTTAGCACACCTCATCCATCCAAGTAGTATCACGTGTACAATGTCCATTTCTTGGGTGGCGTCATCTGAGGATCTCGGATCATAGGCACATTGGCCATTGGACGATCAGCCACTTGTTTTATTAAATTTCATTAATATAAAGATTATAATTTGATTAATCTGTATCTTCAACATTAATAAAAAATAATATAATTTTAATTTATTATATAAAAATTGATATCTTAAATAAAAAATTTAAAAATTATTAGGATACTTTCACCACTTTAGTTGCATTAAACTCTATTTTAAATATTTATAAAAACAGCTTTTTTATAAATTATTTTTAAATTTCAATAGAAAGTAACCATTGATCTTATAGATTCATTAATCCATATTTTGATTATGAATAGAAGTTTTTCAAAAAGTGTGGCTTCACTATAGAGATAAATATTCCCGACCTTAAAGGTAAACCCTATCCATATCCAGGACCATATGAATGAGAGGATGGCATCACGCTACAAAACTTAGAAGTGAAGTGCCTGACAAATTCTCCTTTCACGTTTACCTCTCCCTGAAATATTATAATATAGATATGGCATTTTTAACTTTGGGCTTCAACCCGGAGAGATTGCTTCATCACAGACAAAAGATTGGGCTGCAACCCTGAGAGATTGCTTCATCACAGACAAAAGATTGGGCTGCAACCCTAAGAGATTGCTTGATCAGAGAGAAAAGATGGGAGGAAAACCAAATTTCCTGCTATGGTGATATTTTCAAACGTTTGCAAATAAACGGTAGGATTTTGCGTTTGTTATTATTAAACGAAGAGCCGATGCAGTGGTCGCCATGGTTACAAGAGCAAATAAAACAACAGTGAACATATGCCATGATTTCTCCCATCCACTGCTACTATGTCGATTCACCTGCTATAGACATGGAGGCAGCTGTTCAATTAGGTCCCAATTTCCTGCATAAGAACAGTATGACGAGAGAGAGAAGTATTGATAATCATAAGAATTACCTTAAGAAATACTAGGGATGGAAACACGAATGTTAATGGAATGAGAGACAATGAGCCCACCAGGGTTACAAAGTCTCCTAGGAAGGGAAACATGGCAGCAGACAGTGTGTTGATTGAAAAAAATAGCGCACGAAGGATGAATCGAGTCGCAAGGTTATATAAAGAATTTTCGTGTTCATCCAGGCGACAAAATTTGGTGTCCAGAGCCTCATGCACAGGAACACAGAATATCTGCAACCAAAAAAAGACCAGATCTTACATCAAATGACATGTTTTTTTAGCATTTATCATATATACCTAATTACCAAACTATCAGGTTATTGGGCTGAGAGCAGCTAGGTGATGTACAGTTCAGGTGGGAAGATCCTTCTGGTTCATAAAGTAAATTAAGCTCCATTTCCTCTTCCTCTAGATCTTTAATAGATGTTCAGTTATTTAAAAAAAACATAAAACTATTTTAAATCGGATCTTTTATAGCGCCTTGATCTATTTCCTATTCTTGTAGATTTTTAAGAAATGTTCATTTTAAATTGGATCTTATATTGGACCTGAATCCATTTCCTCTTCTTCTAGAACTTTAATATAGTGTTCAGCTAATATAAGTAAATGTTAGTACATAATCTGTGCAATGTTGTTTTCTGTATCATGACAGTATCAAGGTTAAGACCAACCACCCTTCAGGGATCAAGATTTGTGTGTGAGGGATGTAAGGGAGGATGGATGGTAGGGTAAATATTTATGACTATATGCAGAGGTGGGGTGGAGTTTTAGAGGTGAAAGTTTGCCTATAATAAAATATGAAATTTTGTGTGCTTCACTAGTCACACCACCCACTCCAGAAGCGGAAGTTTGTATCTGAACGCCAGTTCTTAAGATAAATCTATGTTATATATACTCTGCAATATTCTCTTGTGTGAAAGTTTGTGTGTGAACGCCCTGGTTCTATGATTAAGATAAATCTATATATATATATATATATATATATATATATATATACTACTCTGCAAAGTTGTCCTTTGTACAATGAAATGGAAGAAATCATATACATGTTGTGACACAACCGTCTGCAAAAATGCAGTTGTGTTTGCCAGAATTTTCGCCCACTTTGGCCCGCTCAGGTCATTGAGGAGATATTCTGAGACAGAAGAACCGTATGCCCAGTATCCAATGATTGCCACCGCGTAGTATATCGCCATTCCGACGGAATACTGTAAGTAAAGCGCTTTGCGCATGTTTTTGATAGCTGGGTGCTTCAATGTAGCCTGCAAGGTCACGCTGATTTCGAGATTAGTGTTGTTTCTTTTATGAACAAGAGACTAGGAACTTTGAGAAAAATCAGGTGCTCATCACCTGAATTTCAGGTAACATGCCAGAGTTATTTGCAAAGACAAGGGCTGCGATTACTCCTAAGGCATTGAAAACCGTTTGTTGTTCCGTTCCAGGGACATGGTATTCCTTCGACCTAGAATTGCCTGCAAAAGAAAGTATGTTTTACCTTTTGGGAACAAAGAAAATGGCCATGAAGAGCCTTTGCAGCTGAGAGATTTTAATGAAGAACATCCATACCATCGATGACTGATACTATCATTGCTATCGCAACATAGACAAACGTTAGGAATGCTGAAATTCCAAACCATATGCCCATTGCTGATAAATGCGGTACCGAGAAAGCGAAAATGAAATATGTTACTCCTGAAATCATAATGAATTCTGGAAGTTTCAGCGTGACCATCCTGTCGTGATCCATAAAGATATCCTGTGTCATCGTGAAAGGACATAATTGAGAANATGGAATAACGTACAGACTTCCCTTGAATGCTTTGTTTCTTTTAACTTGAAAACCCATGACACGTTCAGGTAGAGCCCATTCCCCAGCCCAAATTCATATAAATAACCAGAGAAAACCACGGCTGAATTGGTTTATAATAGGCGTTGTCTAACTGTTGTCTAACTGTTCATAAGAGAAATGTTTAGGAAGAGATTACATTTTTTTGCAAGTTCTTAAAAAAACACGGTTTTCAAACACTATTTTATATAAGCTGCTGTAAAAGCTGTCCTTAGTTTTCCAAGACACCAAATACTTATATTTTGGCACTGTCACTTTTGTATGTGAAAACATTCAACTAGCTACCAAAAGCTTATATTTTGGCACTGTCACTTTTGTATGTGAAAATTTCACATACAACTAGTACTGGAAAAACTTAAAACTTAAATTATGGCCTTGTCACTTTTGTATCTGAAAGCAATCAGGAAAAATAAAAATTCAACATTATTTTATTATATATATATATATATTCCAAACTTATTTGGTATATAAACTCATCACAGCATAAGTAACACTACAGGAAGATCCTTCTGCCCGGCCACTTAGTGTAAAATTATCAACCTTGAACCCCATGGCTACCTCAAGCTATCCAGAATCCAAACAAGTATAGGGTGAAGTCCATTATCTCTTATGAATTCTTTATAAAACTTTACCAAAGATTACTCACAGCAGATAATGTTATCCATAAGCATTTGCTACTTTGAACATAATTTTCTGGTAATGATCGTTTTGCTTTCAAGTTGTAGACTTAGATGTGATAAATACAGTTTCCTAAATGGCCTTATTTTCAAAACACTTTGCAAAACCAATCGTTTCTCTTCTCATTTGTGACTTATGATCTCTAAATGCTAGGCACTTGTCGTTCGTCCACACTCAATGGCTGTGACCAGATTAGTAAGAGAAAATGATAAGTACCAAAATCACCTTCAGAGCCTTTCCCGAAAGGAGGAGGTATCCCATGTTGCAGAGTATGAAATGAACAAATTGTAGAGCCCACGATAAATAATACATTTTCCTTCCTGCAATGCACAATGTCAGACAATAAGAGCATGATACACCTTAAATGGCTCTTTGCAGCTAATTCTCTAATATCACTGTATATTTCCACGAACTAAATCAGCAAACATTGGCTACAGCGTACACGCACAAAAACTGACCTGAAAAAACAAAAATGCTCCTTTAATGTCTTCTTTTGTATGAACTTATCACTTACCAAATGCGTAGCCAATTAAATCCCTATATCTGATGAAGCGCTGGCCATCTATTATGTATAAATTTGAGAGCAGCAAATTGGCATAGAGCGAGAAAGCACCTATAACAACCATGCTGATTATTCCCCAGACCAGTCCTACAGGAACCAGAATGAGGTTGGAATATCCCAAAATGTAAACACAGTTGAAGCTCGTGACCAGCAGCAATCCCACTTGGTACCACGGATCTGAACGCCATCACCGAAAATGGTATTTGCATAAGCATTACTGAAATGGGCTACAGATGGAAAAAGAATGTAAGTTCTCATGGCCGAAGCTCCCAGAGAAGCGAGATGTTCTACAGCCATAGATGGTATTTGTAACACCCCATAGAATTAAGAAAATTAAATGGAGCACCAATGCAATGA
Organism: Picea glauca; assembly: GCA_000966675.3. Lineage (NCBI taxonomy): Eukaryota > Viridiplantae > Streptophyta > Pinopsida > Pinales > Pinaceae > Picea > Picea glauca. Next base: position 200,883 of record JZKD02S2257264.1, on the reverse strand, counting down.
AAATCCATACCGTTGTCAATTTTGTGGGCAGATATCTGGAGAGAATAATTGCTTTGATCCTCTGGTTCCAAGGCTTCCACGAGGTTTAGTGACAACCCATTTTCGTTTGCAAAATCTGTTTTTCTCGTTGACGTTCTCTGTGATTCATTTTCCACATGGGATCCTTCCAAAGAGTTGGAATCAACCATAGTTGATGGCATTTTCATTTCTACTGCTACTGATTCTAGTATTCAAATTCTATACAATGAAAACCAGTGGTGTATATGATTGGTAGATTATATATAATCCATCTCTGGCTGTTTTATGTAATTGAAAACAGGCCATGCACACGAGTTAAAGCACGCAACATAAATATATATGGAAAAGCTGAAAGTCGTTGAAGCCTAAGAAGCCGGAGAGATTAATGATGTTTCTCCAACAACTAAAGAGAAACCTACCATTATTGTCTGTGCACAGCCACGCGTAGAAAGTGCATCCACGCAAAAGTTGTGCTGTCCTCACACTTATTGTCTGCGAGTCCAAACGTTCAGGAGAGATACCAAAAAGTTCGGCATATAAACCAGAAATTCATGCACATTTCCTTATTTTCATTGCCATTTGGCCCATCCCAGTTTGTAAAAGGGAAGGCTATCGTTCAAAGTGAAAGCTGTAAACAATGTGGCATGAATGAATAAAAAGGAGATCGTTACACGTAACAGTCATCGGAAAAAGAGCAAAGAGATCCCTTCTGCACTCACGGGCGAGCTCAACAAATCAACAATCATTTCACGAGATATATTTCAAAACAGTAAGTTTTTAATCTACTTGCATGATACATCCAGACTGAATATAGTCTGTGAGTATGACGCTGGAGCAGTTAATAGGATTAAAAATTTTCTATGAAGAATCTTCATTACTCAAATGGTTTTCAAACTCGTTTTTCTTTTTTTCTTTTTTTTAATAAAAGAGTCCAAAAATATATTACATCATTGCGTGTCTATACAAAAAAAAACCATGGTTCTGCCACCTGTCCCGCCACAGCGGGGAAACCAGAACAGGTGGCCATCAAGCATGTGTGAAACTGTAACTGAAAACATGTCTGAAACTGTAACTGAAACTGTAACAAAAAAGAGAGCAGAGTGTTCTACTGTGCAATGGCCATAGCCAACTATCTTACAAAACATGAAAGAGAATGGTAATTCT
>JZKD02S2257264.1:164079-199691 GCA_000966675.3 Picea glauca | reverse complement strand
TAATTGTCTGCTAAATGTCAAACAAATTGTCAGAGGTTTCAGTGAAGGCTCTGGAATTTCTGTTGCTCAACTATCTCATTGGTATATAGGATCTTGTATTGGATGGCACTTGTTTTTACATACCCAAGAAAGTGTATACATTATTATTTTGATCCTATCTAAAAACAAGGACTTACTCTCTAGTATATTTTTGTAGTCTTATTACGCATGATTTCACTTGAACTTTTGGACTTTAGCTCAACAATTGCGAGTTCATTTGATAACACACCCGAGACATATCCTAGTGATCCTAAGCCTCATTAGACAAGACCCCCTTTACCATTGGAAGTTAGTCCTTCTCCTCAACCAACCTTTCCTAAGACCGATGATATAGATTTAAATATTGATATGGCTAGTATCTTAGCAAAGGTTAATGTCCTATCCCTCTTAGTATTGATATTGTATTTTTTTTTAAATACCTACATCATAGTCGCTATTGTGACATCTTGGAGTGTCGCTCCCATAGCAACTACGTCAGAGATAATACCTCTTAATGTTGCTCTTCCCACGTTCTAGACGTCTCTCTTGCCACCTTCAAGACGTCGGTCTTTCCATGTTCAAGACGTCTCTCTTTCCACGTTCCATACGTCACTCTTCCCATGTTCTAGACATCTCTCTTGCCACCTTCAAGATGTAGGTCTTGCCACGTTCAAGACATCTCTCTTGCCACGTTCCAGACGTCAATCTTGCCACATTTAAGACATAGATCTTGCCACATTCAAGACGTTGGTATTTCCACTTTCCAGACATCTCTCTTTCCATGTTCCAAACGTCTCTCTTGCCACGTTCAAGATGTCGGTCTTGACACTTCCAAGATGTCGCAATAACGATGAAATCTATGTCATCGAAAAAGAGACGTCATGTGAAACGACGTTTGAGGGGGTCCGTTGTTTATCGTTCTCCCGACAATATAAAGTGGCAATTGCGTCGAACGCACCGTCGGAATTTGACCCAAAAGTACTAGTGCAACTTTGTGGACGTAGCCCCAAGAGGGGGTGAACCATGGTAAAACTTGTGTTCTATGTGATGTTTCTTGAATGTTTACTTTCTGTCAATGATTATATTATGAATGAATGATTAACTAGATATATTAGCATGCATGCATAAGGCTAAATAAGAATGAATCTTAGAAATACTTTAATCAATAACAAGTTTAATGCATAAAGATAGAATACACTCCCAAATCCCCACTCATTCCTATACTACAAACACTTGGGTATTGTAGTCATCCATAAAATCTATATCGGGTGAGACTGCATTGTGCACTCTGCATGTAGAGTTGCCTTCTGGTTTACCAGAAAGGACCGATAGTTTTAGAGGGTTTTGTTGGAAACCTGTTGAGATCCGAACCTGGGTCATCTAAAGAAGTGAAATATTAAGCCAACAAATGGTTCCATTGCCGGTTGGAACTGCATAGGATTGAGTGGACGAGATCCGTGGAAGAAACATGTGAATAGTGAAGGTATAGAAGGGAATGTTTAGGCCATGGAATCCAACAAAGGAGGATATTGAAATATGGTTGGAAACAAAGGAACTTGAGTTTGTGCAGAAGGAAATAAAAACCCTAAGTTAATACCTTTCAAATATCTCGAAAAATACGTGTTTAATGACTTGCATGAAGTATTTTTCTGTGATTTCCTGCATTTGTTGCAGGAGTGGTTATTGAGGTTAAAAGAAAACCACCCTACAAATAGAATAAGACATTTGGAGTAGAATCATGTGAAGATCCCACAATTATAAAAAGTTAATATCAAATTTACATGCATAATAAATTTTTGGTTAGATAGCATTGTTGCAGGATTTATCACTGAATTTGCAGTAGATACCGCGAAGTATTACACTGAAGTAGAGAATGATTTTCTAAAAGGACCCAGAGGTAGGTACATCGGATCGTTATATACTTAAATCAAGATTTTATTGTATGACAACGATGTGATTAACATGGAATCAGACAACTAGACTTCCCTCCGTGCATGGGGGAAGGGGGGAAACACTGGCAGGAGGCTGAGAAATGGAGAAAGAGATGGATAAGGAAAAGAATAAGGAGTCCATGGACCCAATCATGATGGAGGAAGACCAGATAAAGTAGATAATGGAAACAACTGGAAAGACGCACAATGGAGCACCCTACCAATATAAGATGAATAATAAGAAGAGAGCCATAGTTGATAGAGAGGGCTTGGAAAGTGATGAAGAAGAGGTAGAGGATCTTTGGGATGTGGAGTAGATTGAGGAAATCCTGCGCTCAACATATGAAAGTAAAATAGTAGGTCCAAGGTCATGGATATAAGGAATAAATCCAACCCATATCATTGTCAGTTTGGAACCTACAAACCCATGTGCGACTAATACACTAGAAAGAACACTAGTGTTTAAACAACCAAATTTTAGTAGAAAAAAAACAATAGGACACACATACAATCAAGGATCATCAACTGGGGGAGCCAATTTAGGAAGTAATAGTCAATTATCTACACCACGCAGAGGAAGTATTTGAACATATTTCAAAATGGTAGGACACGATCCCATGATCATATTACCAGAATTTCAGGGAGAGACATCTGAGGACCCTGAAAAGAACTTATTCATCTATGAGAATATCTGGGAAGCAAAGAATATCATAGATGAGGATACAAAACTCACATAGTTATATATCACACTAAGAGACTGCGCACTAGACTGGTACACGAGCCTAGATGTTAACACTCCACTAGGAGTAACAAGGACTATTGCAGATGTAAAAAAACTATATCAGAGGACTAGTATACGAATGAAATGATTGAAATCAGGAAAAAACCAAGTGAGTCTATTCTGGAAATTGATCAGAGGTTTAAATGTCTGAAAGTTAAGTTGAAGTATGCAATTAATGATATGAAACATAAGAAATTACTTGTGAACTCACTGTTACCACACTTGAAATACCCATTAAGACAAAAGAAGTTCCAAACTCAAGCAGAGGCTCTATAGGAAGCCTTACAACTGGAAGAGAACCGATATCAATAGACAAATCCAGAAATAGAGGAGCTGAAGGAGTATTTGAAGAATCTAACATTTAAACTTAACCAAAATAAGGGTAAAGAGAAAAGAGAAGATGTTTGATGTACCTTATGCAGGACAAAAGGACACCATAAGAATGAATGACCAACTTTCACACAATATATGGCGACAGGGGTGCCAAAGCCATTTCCAATAGGAGGACCATGGTGCGAGATTTGCAAAATGCATGGGCATGATCCATATCATTTTCCAATGATGCAAAAGTATAAGACAATATCCAAAAGTTCATATTGCAATTTTGCAAGTAAGTGGTTCATGATGATAAGGATTGTAGGACGATGGATTTGATGAGAGAAAGAACTTTAGATTCTTATAGCATGCAAGCATAAATGATGACAGGACAATCTACACCTCATTTCAACCAGTTACCACCACCATACAATAATGCACAGCAACAATACAACACTATGCAACCGCAATACAATAATGTGCGTCCACAGTATAACCTCGCGTAGTATAACCAGGTACGTTAGTACAACACACCGCGAGGAGATCGAGGTGGATACAAAGGTGGAGGATGAGGTAGAGGACCACTAGTGTGCCACAACTTCCAAAAACCAGGACATTATGCAAGGGATTGTCCACTTCCACCAACAACATGTATGTACTGTCGCGTAGTAGACCATGACTTAAAATATCGTCTAACACTCTTGGGAAAGATCCAAGAAAAAAGGAACCATAAAAACCATAATGTCCAGTGGATCTCTACATACTTGAGGGATAATGGGAGAAACATCAATATAGTCACTCAAGGATGACCCAAGAAAGGAACTGATGCAGTAAAACAAGATCCAACGCAACACCAATGGATTAAGAAGAATATTGAACCACAAAAGCAATTTGATGTACGAAAAGAAAAGGAAACATTTAAGGAGGCTAGACAAGTGTTTGTCAAGAAAAATGTGGCATCTACATCAGTCTCGCAACAAACTCAGAACTCACTAATGTACAATATTCCCTCCTTAATGGACCATACCAGTAAAGTAAAACCTTTATATCAAGTAAGTACCATAGAAACTTTTCTGCAATCCTGTGATAAGTTATTGAAGGATCCATCATCTGTTAAGATCCTAAAAATAATTCTAGAAATACATAATACAGAAGTAGAAGGACAATTAGAGAAGAAAACAATCGATCATCTTCATACATGAAGAAGGACATGAAGCAAAGAATTCAGACTAAATGATAATATTGGGGATTTCAATATGGGATATATTATATTGTACTTAGGCTCTGAAGTAAATGTCTTACCTAAGAAGACATGGAAGTGTATGGGAGAACCCACACTAGTATATTCACTTGTCCATTTGAAATTAGAAAATAAACACAGAGTGTTACCAATTGGAAGGCTTAAAGGTGTGACAACAGATTTATATGGAGTGTGCACTATGAAAGATTTTGAAGTAACAGAGATAGTAGATGACACAACACCTTACCCATCATTTCTTGGATTGTATTGGGAATTTTATAACCAAGATATAATCAACCCGAAGACAAGAAAAATGAATTTTGAATAAGGAGAATATAGAGTCATTCCACCATTGGATCCTTTAGAAGGATCAAGGTTTGTAGAACCCACTTGTTTCGATCTGGAGAAAATAAACCAGTTGTACAAAACTACCGTGCGAGAAGAGGATTATGTTAAACTAACTATAGATATGGCACTGAATGAAACACCTGCAAGATGGTGGGGTGCACACAAAGAAACAATTCATGACTGGTATCAGTGTAAACGACTACTGTGCATTATATTTGGTGCTGAGCAGGGGATAAATAAAATGCAAAGGTATAATGGACAGGGAACACCAGTTGAACAATTAGAGAAGTGAATAACACAGTGGAGGATGACACCACCAGAGGAATGGACTCATCACTTTATCCATACATTGGAAAGAATCCCAGGGAACTGGTATATAGAATAGGAGATGCGCAGAGGCACTATAGAATGGACATTGTTACAAATGAACTTTGTCGTAACTTTCTCATTTGAACATGAGAACCCCAATATTAATTCAACGTTGAAGATGATACATGGAATGATATTTATTAATGAACCAGAAGTTGAAATCATGATAGAATATTAACAACAGAACATATAGATAGTCAAAGAGTTACTCTCATGCTACCATGTTGAAGAGGAAGCACCAAATGAAGATGATCCACACAACATTCAAATTATAGAGATTGAAGGAGAAAGAGAGGTGGAAGGTCCATATCTGGAGTCATAAGTATTTGTTGCACCAATCAAAGTTAAGAAAGTTAACATTGGGACAAATGAAAATCCTAAAATAGCAAGTATTGGAGACTATTGGGATGAGAAAACAGTAGAAATAATAATAGAGTTATTGCGCGAATATAGTGACCTGTTTCCAACGAACTTTACAGAGATGAAAGGCATAGTAGGGGAGCTAGGTGAGATGAAGATACCCCTCAAACTTGAGGCTAGACATGTTAGGAAAAAACCCTATAGATTGAATTTGGTGTATAAGAAGAAAGTGAAAGAAGAAATTGACCGAATGTTGGAAGTTCATATCATAGAACCAATAGGGGAATCTGAATGGATCATTCCTATGGTAGTCCAAGGAAATAAAAAAGGGGGGATAAGGATTTGTGTAGATCTGAGGAAACTTAATGATGCTTTCTTACATGACCCTTTCCCTACCCCTTTTACATATGAGGTATTAGAGATTGTGGGAGGCTAGGAAGCATATTCAATCACATATGGATTCTCATGTTACCATCAGATCAAAATAGCTCCATAAGACAGGTATAAGACCAATTTTGCTAAAGAATGGGGATCCTACCAATATAAAGTCATGCCATTTGGGCTGAATAATGCACCAGCCATATTTTCAAGAGTAGTCATAGATCATTTTAAGGAATTCATACATCAGTTTCTAAAAGTATATCTGGATGACTGGACTGTATATAGTCTATTAAAGGACCATGTAAAAGTGTTAAGATTAATGTTGGAAATATGTAGGCAATGCCAAATATCATTAAACATCAAGAAATTCATTTTTGATACACTTTTTGGAATATTGTTGGGACATATAGTGTGTAAAAAATGTTTACTAGTGGACCATGCTAAGATTGCAGTCATTGTAAATTTACCACCACCAAAGTCAGTGTGCTAGTTAAGAGAAACATTGGGACATATAGGCTATTATAGGAAGTTTATAAATGGGTATGCACAGATTATTGCACCAATGGAAAAAATGTTAAAGAAGGACACCATATTTCAGTGGAATGAGGATTGTCAAAAAGGATTGGACACTTTAAAACAAAAGATGGCAAGAGAACCTAGACTAGTATTTCCAAATTGGGAAAAGACATTTCATGTGCATGTAGATGCATCAGCCATAACACTTGGAGAAATTATGTCACAACCAGGAGCGGGGGACTTACACCATCCTATAGCCTTTGCAAGCAGAAAGTTGTCAGAATCAGAGAAAAACTACAACACCACAGAAAGAGAAGGCCTAGCCATGGTATATGCACTTCAGAAATCCATGCACTATTTAATGGGTAAACACTTTAAAATTTTCACAGACCATTCTTCCCTCAAATATCTAGTGAACAAGCCAGCGTTGGGGGGGAGGATCTGTATATGGATATTATTGTTCCAATAATTTGATTTCAAAGTGATAGTCAAACCAAGGAAGCTGAATGCATGACCTAATCACCTTCCAAGGGTAACTAATGGAAAATAATATACTAACTTGGAATACAACTTCCTCGACGAACAATTATTTTCAGTACATGTAGTTGATGAATACTTCGCTAATATTATTGAATACTTAAATACAGGGGTTGCACCACATGATTTTAGCACTGTGAAGAAGAAAAATATGGTAGTCAGAGTTGTAGACTATCAACTTATTGCGGGACATTTATACAAAATGGGCGTAGATAGCATTTTGAGAAGGTGTCTATTGGAACATGAAAGGCCCATAATTTTAGTATAAGATCATGAAGGTATAGCTGGAGGACACTATGCAGGTAAAGATATTGTGCATAAGGTATTGCACATAGGATTATGGTGGACAACAATCCATAAAAATGCCAAGCAATATTGCCAGAAATGTGATGTCTGCCAGAGGGTTGGAAAACCCAACAGAAGGGATGAGATGCTTCTAAGACCACAAGTGACTCTGGAGGTATTTTACAAATGGGAAATAGGCTTTATGGGACCTATTAATCCACCATAAAAAAGGTCAAGAGATAGATATATCATTACTGCGATTGAATACTTAACAATATGGTCAAAAGCAGCACCAGTCAAAGACTGTAGCGCAGAGACAACAAAACACTTCTTGTTTGAGCAAGTGATCACCAAATTTGGATGTCCCAGGATTCTGATGAGTGACCAAGGCACTCATTTGATCAATAATACCATTAGGGCTATGAATGAGGAGTTTGAAGTCTATCACCAGAAGAGTAAACCATATCATCTTTAGGCAAATGGAATAGTAGAATCTTTCAATAAGATCTTGGAAAATTCTCTGACTAAAATATGCAATGTCAACAGGGATGATTGGGACTTGAATATACCAGTAGTACTATGGGTATACAGGACCACATGCAAGAAGTTGGTAGGACAGACACGGTTACAAATATTTTTTGTCACCCCAATGACCGTTAATGATGTACACCTATCCTTTGTCTTGAGAAGGATCAATTTCATTAATCCCTAAAGAAGAATGAAGATGAACTTTCCCAAAGAGATGAAATTATCTTTTACTTTGTAGAAAACCTTGCAAATAAGGATCGTCCCACCTTGCTCAGTGTTAGTGGTGTGAATATATAGGATTGACACAAGTTGCACCACAGTGACCTACGACATTGTCGTAGTTTTCTCAGTGTTAAGGGTGCGATGATCGCCCGTACGAAGAAAAATAGAATCTTATCGACGCTTCTAAAATAGAAGCTTCGAGGGTGAGGTGGCCTCCAATCATTTTGGATCTTCGTCACATCCCTGATCTCATGGGATCATCCTAACCTCCTCACTCTATCCTTTTCATCTTATAAAAGGAGGGGAGTTCTCATGGGGAAAGTTATCTTTTAGAATATCTTTTTTGGGTCAGCTTGGTGAATAGCTTTTGAGAATGGCTAATGAGTTAGTATAATTTTGGCTTGATAATCCTCAGCTGAAGGGCTTATGGTAGGATTCTGATTTATGTTTTCAATATATATTGTTAGTATCTTCAAACTTACAGTCTCAAAAATTGTTGGCGTATAAGTGTGTGGGAAGTAAGGAATTGTTGGAAGGAACCTAGCAACATCAAGGCATCTGGTTGTATCTTTCTTCCACATTCTTTAATACATATATAATTTTTCTTTCCTATATGAATGTTATGTTTCCATATTGTATGATTCCTTGATCATGTACATAGTTTCATATCGAATAAACTCTGTTATTCTTGTATTCATTGGCTTTTGTTTCTTTGCAAATACTTCTTCATAAGACTTATGACGGAGCTGAGATCACATTGGCAAGGTTAGGTCTACAACATTTAAAAGGTATGTTTTGGATCCTCTTCTTATTTGGTAACTAAAATCTAAGGAAATTTTACTATATTGTCTTGTTTTGTTCTAGTTTTGGGTTGAAACTAGGGATATCAGTTTGTGTCCGCACTTACCGATTTGTCCTGAAATAGACACCATTCAGATTGTTGTATGGGAAGGAAGTAGTGGTTCCATTAGAATTTATGGTACCCAGTTTATGTGTTGCAGCAATTACCAACATGACAGAAAGAGGCGAAATATAGGAGAGGTTAAGTCAACTAATGGAAATGGAAGAGGACATGCTTCTGGCAGGATTTCACCAAGAAGTACAGAAAACAAGAGACAAATCCTAGCATGATACACATATTAAAAAGAAGGGTTTTAAGGAGGGAGACCTATTTCTACTCCACAAAAACAAATATTTCCAAAACCCTGGTAAGTTTAGAATGCATTGGATAGGGCCATATGAAGTAAAGACTATCACATATGGGGGATATGTACAACTAAAAGACTTGGGAGGAACATACCTGAAAGGAATGATCAATGGCAGTCAATTGAAACTGTATAGGGATAGTTGACCTACTAACCCTTAAAAGTTACAATGAAATGAGAAAGACATGTATAGAGTGTACTATAGCAGAGATTATGAAAGAAAAATGATAAAAATAAATAAAATGGGGGAAAAGGAGAAAAAAGGAACACAAAAATAGAAAAAGGAAGAAAAATACAAAAAGACGCAGAAATTGACTTAACCACAAGAATGTGTGAAAAAATTCGAGTGCATCAATTAGTACAACAATGGAAGACAATGCGCCCGCACTGGTGTAGATGGATTGGAAAGTGTCGTGTAAATGGAAGGAAATTTGTAAAATGAAGTCTCATGTTCGATTCTCACCCGAATTTACTTGTGCCCCATTCTTGCGGGATGGGTGGTTGCACCTGGGGTTATAGTGGTAGCTGACGAGGATCGATCCCGTGTCACGCGAGTACGAGAACTGCTAGTTGCCGATTTCCCCAGTACAAAAAAATAAAAAATGGGAGACAATGCACAGGAAAAATCACACTCGGTGCAAATGCATGCAAAAAGTGAAAAACATATACGATCGGGTCTATAAAAGGTGGAAATCACATGTGTATTCATCACTTAGCTATTTTTTAGCACAGAGCGATATACAAAGAGCGTTCCTTAGCTACAATTTTATGAAGAAGCAAGCGAGTGTGCGAATTAGAGAGAAGATGACCCCAGTAAAGTTCGATGCTCTAGGCCAATATGTAAGGGTTACTCGTCATGGAAAAAGGTGCAAGGAAAGAATGAGACAACCTGAGAACGTAGTTAGGATGGAATATTTCACCACGTCGTACACTAAATCGATGATCCTGACATGGGTTGAAGAGGAAACATCCACAACACCGCAAGGCAAAATAGGGTAGAGTTTTGGGGCCCAGAATGGTATTCCAAACCCTAACCCTGAGAAGTCTGTGAATCCTGACCAAACAACGAGACCATGACAGACCCACAGAGAAGAGGAGGTATTGGTCAAAGATATCACCGACCGAACACATTCTGAGAGGGAAGAAGAGGACACAGACACAACAGAGGCAGGCCCATCTGTTGTGGGAAAAAAAATAAAGGTGCAGGACGCCATGGATATCACACTCCCATATCTCCTAGACCTAGTGGCCACTATGGATGATATGTTGGGAAAGGTAAACAAACTTAGATACCTAGACCACAATGTGCGTGACACAACCAAATTCCCGGATTTGGTCGAAGAGTATCATTTATCAAACACAGGGGAAATTGGACCTCTGGGTAAACCAATAATGGAGCTCGCGCAATGGATAACGGGACTATACAACTCTGGCATCATGAATCTGTTGGATATACCACACTTCCGGCGCAGTAAAAATGTTGGGCTCTGCGTCAAAAAACTAGTTTCCCACGTACACTGAGGCATCCTATGGATGGATAGGCTAGTACAACTAGATGTGGCACTAATTTCCAAGATCACAGGACTACCTACATTCGATGCACAACCAAAGAAATACTTGGATAACAAGGCGCGTGAGAAGAAAATCAAAGAGTTGGTCAAAGCACAGTTTGGCACCAGTCGGGGTAATAGGCGCATTGTGCTCAAGGATATTAATGACAATGCAATGAGGTTTTCCGACAATATTATGGCTTACAAACTATTGAGGAAATGTTGAAAAGAAGAAGTGCTAGCAGGAGTTATTGCAGTAGCCACATAGTGCACAAAAGGAGTAATGTTCAGCTAGGCACCATACCTGTTGAACCAATTTTTGGTAGATTATAGATATGCGTAGGATAATGGAACCAATTTCCATTACTCTAGGGCCCGTGCAGATGCAACCAACTTGGAGATGGGTAGAGGAGTCACTGAAATGTTACAAATCACATGCGACCAACTGAAATAGGAGAAATAGGAGGAGAAATAGGAGGAGAAAGAATGCACAGATAAAATAGAACATGGATTAGAAATGGTATATGATCGCATCCCAGACAATGTGCAAGAACCTTAGAGGAGTGCAGAGAAGAAGATCAACTTGATTTCACAAACAATTGATAAATATAAGCAAGAGATTGAGGAGCTCAAATAAAGGATCAATCCTATCACTCCTACAGAGGTTTGAGAACATAGAGAACAACAATATGCACTCTAGATATATGAGATGGATAAATAAGCAAGGGAAGTAGAAAAGTTGTTCGACAGAACTGTGCATATATGGACTATTCTGGAAGAAGATGAAAAGGTCCAACAATGGGGCCAACAAGAGGAGAGAATCAGTGCTACCATATAGGAGCTAAAGCAATGGCAGAAAACAATGAGTATCATTGATTGCTTGAAGGGCACTCAAGAAATGAATCTGCTACAGACAGAGTTGAAAATAGCATAGACAAAGAAGAAAGAAAGACAAGCCCAATTGGAACCCCTCCAAGAACAAGCAACACAGATGATTGCACATATGGAGGAAGAGAAGACAGGTATGGTGCATGCACAGTCAGAGGGTGAAAAATTAATGTAGGATGAGATAACAACACAACCAGTGAAGGCGCTAACAGGAAAAGTTGTACATATGAGGGAAAAAAGAAAGGAACTAGTAGAAAAGTTCCACAGTTTGGACAGGAAAGTCCAAGGAGCGCACAACACCTGAGTGGCTCAAGACGAGCCACATTTCATTGTTGGGGGCATGTTGGGTGCAGATCTATTTTGAGAAGGAAGTATTTTCTGAGCGCATGCCTATTTTTGGAAATACCTAATTTTCCAGTGCACGCAACAAATGGAAAGAAAGAAGCATGCAGAAAAACAAAGAAAAGAAGCATGCAAGAGGAAAAACAACGTGGCGCACAGGTAGGAAATTATAACCACGATAGGTTTAGGGTTTTTGATAAGGATTGTAACAACTATAAGCCTGCAAAATAGTATAAATAAGAATCTACGAGGTCGAGGTAAGGGTTGTTGGTGAGTTAATGACAATTATTATGATTGTTGAGAGACTGTCGATTGTAATAAGGTTGTACAAGAGTCGAACAAGCTAGATTTTGAGGGTTAGGTTTCAGGATGAGGATCTTGTTATGATCTAGTCTTCCTCACAAAGGTTCTTTAACCTCATCATGATTGTATGATTGAAGATGTAATGCGCGCAACGCCAGATTTTGCAGCAGATTAAATAAAAGACTAGAGAAGCCAAATCTTTGTGGATGTATCCCTAGGAGAGGGTGAACCACAGTAAAACTTGTGTTTTGTGTGATGTTTCTTGAATGTTTAATTTCTTTCAATGATTAGCTTATGAACGAATGATTAACTAGATATATTAGCATGCATGCATAAGGCTAAAGATGAATGAATCTTAGAAATACTTGAATCAATAACAAGTTTAATGCATAAAGAAAGATATAATATACTCCTAGATCCCCACTCATTCCTAGACTGTAAACACCTGGGTATTATAGTCACTCATAAAATCTATCTTGGGTGAGACTACGCTGTGCACTCTGCACATAGTGTTGCCTCTAGGTTTATCTGGAGGGCCGATAGTTTTAGAGCATTTTGTTGGAAACCTATTGAGATCCAAACCTGGGTCAACCCAAGAAGTGAAAGATTAAGACAACATTAGGAAAAGGAAATTTAGGGAAGATGTCAAGAAATTATTGGGAAGAATATGTTACTCTAGAAAAACATAAATCTTAAAGAAAACAACTACAAAACTTTAAGAGCTTAAGCCCTTGTCTTTGTAGCAGATTATGTTTCTTGAGATTTTTGTGTAGGTTAGTAGTTTCAGTTATAGAGTTTCAAGAATTTGGAGTCAACTTCTAAATATCCTCAAAGATTTTATACATTATTCCTCAATACTACTCATCAAGCATCCAAATCACTGCAAATCCTATTGATGACATCTGTCTTTGAAAAAATGCATTTAAATAGTCATTTTTGCAAAAAAAAAAGAAAGAAAGAAGAAGACAATTCTAGAATAATACTAGAGAGAGGCTTCTTCAATGGTATCATCATTCAAATGCTAAAGTAGTAGGCATAAAATAAACCTATTTCTATTCCCATAATAGGTTTCCTCCCTATGCCCACTTTTTATTTTTGATAAAAGGTAAGTAAATCCATAAAGATCTAATTATGGAATAAAAAGTAAAACATCTAAAGCCTATACATAAAGGAATAACTCAGCCAAAAAGGACGATAAAATAACGGATAGAAAATGTTAAAACTTTGGTTAACCTTTTATATATATATATATATATATATATATATATATATATAAACATTTTTAACTTATATGTAAAATGGATTTTTTTTTTTTAACCATTTTGTAACTTAGTCAATATAGATAAAAATAAGTGGGCATCACCCCCCTTGCCCTACCCCATTGTATATGTAGTTTATATATAACATAAAATACATATTATATATATATATAGTTTATATTATATATAAACTATATATAGTTTTATATAAATTATTAAACTATATAATTTATATATAGTTTATATATAATATAAACTATATAATTTATATATGGTTTAATAAACTATATGTAATATATATAGTTTTTATATAATATAAACTATATAATTTATATATGGTTTAATAAACTATATGTAATATATATAGTTTTTATATAATATAAACTATATATATAATATGTAGGGCATTGCCCCCCTTGCCCTTCCCCATCGTATATGTATTTTATATATAATATAAATTATAAGTAGTTTCTTCATAGTAATTGTAAGAGAAAGAGAAATGAAATATTATAACTTTAGTAAACTTGACACACATACATATATTGATTAAATATATAATATAATATATGAAAGAGAAATATAATTTTTTATAAAAGTGTTATAACCGTAAATTGCTCTACACATGCATACATGGCATTGGCCCTCTTACTTGCATTTTTTTCCAAATCATTGTTGAGTTGCTCTTCTTAAAAAACCAAATTTTTGAAGATGTATGTGCCCTGCACCATTACTTCCTGCGTACATACGCTTGTTGCACCACTACATCTCGTGTACATACGCATCTTGCACCATTACAACCCGCATACACTTGCAAAAGTTGCAAAAAATAAAAACTTGAAAGGAATTCATTGAGATTACGGGCTATTGGGTAGTTTTCCAACTAATCCACCTACTATAGCCTGTCACCCAACTGAATAACCATCCTTTTGACATATAAAATGAGGCGTTTGGGTCTCATTTCTCATCTAAGCATAAGAACAATGAAACTCTGCCCAATTTCACTTTCCCTCCTTGCCCAAGATATTGCAACCCTTTTGTGAGAATTGCCTCAACATTCCTTCATTATCCCCTTCTCCCTCCATTTAAGCCATCCACTTCCCAAGAAGATATCAGAAGGTTGAGAGGAGAAGTTTATACAAAGGTGCACTTGGATCCTGGTGAAGAGGAGCCCAGACCAGGTTCGCAGAATGATAACCGTCTTTGATTGTAAATGTATAATCATTGTGTTATTAATAAAATAATTACTCTTCCTATCCCAAATGATGGTGTCTTGAATACTTTTGTTGATTTATGTTTGACATTCTAACATCTAACCCTAACTTATATATGGAATAACATGCTTATATTTTTATGTTTGTCAATATTTGGATGAAGGTCATCTTTGGGAGGAGGCATGCAGTCAACCAAACTTCCAAGCGCGATGAGGTCATCACCAGACGTGAGATTAGAGGTATAGTTACCCGATCTCCTTTTCCTTTCTTTCTTCATATGAGTTTTGGTATGTTTGGGGTAGTTTAGAGAATTAATTGACTTTTAGACAGTTAATCGATCTGCCTACATTCTGAACCTTGGTGTAGTCATAGGGGGGTTTTCCCTCTAGCAGAACTGGCGACCATACTGAGGAAGCCTCTAGGGTTTTTAGGGGGTTTTGGATTGTATGATTGTTTTTTTTGACTTTCGAGTTTCTGTTGAGTTTTCTGAGTCTTTCAAGGGATTCTGGTCGCCTTCAGGTTCCATACCAGTTCTCCCTGCCCTATAAGAATGTTTGTTTCTTTCTTTTTTAAGAAATATAGAGGTGTATGCACCCTGCCTTGAGTCAGCCCACATACATACGTGCTCTACTCAGTAAACAAATCGTGTACATACGCAGGCTGCTGAAGCAACAACAACATCTCTGGTTCAATAAATATTTTGAAAAGAGGAAGCCAACCCCTTTCCTGATTGAGTTTTATACTTCTCGGGGTTTCTTTATTCAATTCAAAGTATCTGTTTTACAATCATAGCTTGGGTTAGAATTCAATTTCCTT
The DNA here is from genome assembly GCA_000966675.3 of Picea glauca. Taxonomy (NCBI): domain Eukaryota; kingdom Viridiplantae; phylum Streptophyta; class Pinopsida; order Pinales; family Pinaceae; genus Picea; species Picea glauca. The sequence continues at coordinate 184,286 of JZKD02S2257264.1, read as the reverse complement.
GTCCTTTTGAGTTTTTTGTGTTTACTTCTGAAAGGGTTTTAAGCAAGTCTTTTGAATTATTGATCTGCCTGTTTGGCTTCTTTAGTGATTCCCTGCGATCCGCAGTGGGCCAAAGATTTGTTTCAGTCTTGTTCTAGTGTTTTTATTTTTACCCCTTTCACTTGTTTTGAAAAAAGAGAAAAAATATTTATTTCAGTTTTTCTGTTCGAAGCAATTTTGAAAAAAAAATAAATTTATTTTCAGTTTGGTAAAGTAGTTAGAATTGGTTATTTACTAAAAAGGAAAAAGAGTCTATTTTTTAAGTTCTTTACTGATTTCTTGAAACAAAAGTAGTTTGTAGTCAAATGAAAATTCATTTTAGGTCTTCTTTTTAAAGATCTTGAAAAATTTAGTTAAAGAAAAGTTGGTTACAAAGAGTTAGTTGAAAATCTTTCCTTTTGATTAGAAGTTTTTTTGGTTTCAAGTTTCATTTTTTTTCTCCTCTTTTTCGTCTCTTATAACATCACTAGTTTCACCTCCATATCCCTTAATTAAATCAAGCCATTAAAACGAACTCTAAATCTAAAATTAATTAGACTTTTTATGTTTGTAGTTTCAACCAACTAGTTTAGGGTTAGGGCCTTGAATTAGGTTGGAGAGGAAACTCTTCAAGGCCGTTAAACACACATTGGAGTCAGAGTTAGGGAGTGTTAAAGTCTAGTGACATAAAATTTATCTGGGACCCCCCTCTAACATAGGGGATAAACATGAGGTCGCGTGAGGAAAGCCAGCAGAGATAACCCCTCCAAATCCAGACTAAACGTAGTGGGGAACAAATATTGAGGATCTGTCGTGGGAGTACTACCGACTGCATTTGCCTACGAAGCTTTGTGGACCTCGAATCTGTTCGAGATCCTCTGTTGTCTTCCATATCACTTGCTTTCGATACCATCGATTGGTTTTAGACTTGTTATCATGCTCATTGAGGTCCACCCAACTGTCAAATATACCCTCTTGGTGACTGTTTGCGAGATGGAAACTTAGTTACCCATATTCCAGGGACTTACAGGGTGACTGCGGGGGTATACTGCGGTACCTAGGGAAGATGTTAGGTCACACTTTGCAGAGTATATCCAGAGGGTGCTTCCGTGTTCGAGTTGTACTTGCACTGGTTATTTTCTCTAGTGTTGGCTGGCGTAGCTGTTCTTCCTACTAGATAGTTATTTTCTTGATTTGTCTTATAGGATTTTTTTTTAGTGTATGCTTGGTTTTAAACGCTAGCTAAGCCTTACTGTGTTGTTTCATATTTTCACAAAGTGGAATATCAAGAACTCCATCGGTTGCAAAGGATTTAGGGCTTGCTGCCGGTTGCATTAGAGCTACCACTGCCACCGTTACGACAAAGACTTGACCAACAAGGGTCATTCAAAGCGACTGGGTAGCAGGAATCTGTGCCTGAGCCTACTCCGAGAGGATATTATTCAACTCTGGAGGAACCTACAGTTTCTGAACTTGGAGAAAATTCTCTCGGGCTATCCAACCCTCCAATCACTGACTTTTCAGCGCCAATCTTAGTACAATTTGTCCCTCCTAAGGTGACACCTTCCGAGCGTTAGATAGTATTACAAGTAGCCATGGAAGCAAATTTTGCTACTTCGTCCAAGAGTCCTCATAATCCATTTTCAGCTACTACCATAGGAGGTATTTTTCCTCCTAACCCACCTTCACCAGTCTGTACCACAGTGGTCTCAACTCCCTATACCTCGGGTAGTGGTTTGATACCATCATCGATGATGACCACTACTCCATTTACACAGAGTGCAACAGGCCCTCCATTCTCATATGGGATGCCTGGCTTCGATTTGAACTCATTCCTTACCTACTCCACCCTATAGACCATGGGTCTGGGGGAAGGGAGCTCAAACACTCTCGTGCAAGGGTCTACTCAGGGCACTTTAGTGCCCTTTAATGTTATCCCTTACGGTGGGGGTCATATACCTCTTCCATCACCCTCGCTCGGTGGTTCTTTCCAGCAACCCATCGAGCTGAATGATAACTACATCTTGTTTGGAGTAGGCAATTTAGGACCTTCATCTTACACTACGCCAGTGGGATCCATGTCGTTCTCTTTGTTTGGTGCATTTGGTAACAATGCTTTTTTGGCTGTTGTCTCGACTGGGGGAAACCCTAGTTTTGGGCAACATAATCCTGTGCAGGGTACCATTCCTAGACAGGGGGAAAATACAAGATTTTTCTCCTCTCAAGGACTTTGGAATCCTTTTCAGGGACCAGTTCCCTTGCAAGGGATGTCGGTCGGGGGAAACGCCTTCCATGGTCAATGGAACCCTGGGAAGGGTTTAATACCTATGCTCGTCGGATCGGCTGGGGGCATCCCCTTCCAAAATCCTTGGAACACAATGTAGGGAACAATCCCCACCCAACCCATGTCATCCAATTACGAGAATCAACCGATGATATCCTAGTAAATGTTATTTCCATACATTGTTCAAGGCCAAAGTTTCTACCAGAACCCTGGCCAACATCCCAACTTGTCCTGGCAACTTGGTGTCAGTCAAACTCCAGGACCCCTTTTTCCTGTACATAGTACTCAACCCAAATTACCATTTCTCGCAACACTACATCTACCATAATTGTCAAGGTTGCTCAACGACCCAATTTTTCATGATCTACGTTGGCCCCCCATGTCGACAAAGTTGCCCTTAGATATTCCAAAATTCGAAGGAAAGCCTGGTGAAGACCTAGGTGATCGACAAACTTCCACTTATGGTGATCGTCAAACTCACTATGAGACGACTCCATCCAGTTGCGCCTTTTTCAACGCACTCTTATCAGGGGTGCCACAAAATGGTATATTGAACTTGACTGCTCGAAGTATTCTTACTTTAACGACTTGGCGATGGTCTTCCTAAATCATTTCCAGCTACCCGTGAGATATAGTGCCGACAATGAATTGTTGGCCAACTTTGAGCAGACTAAATTCGACCATATATATGATCACATCCAAGAAATGCGGTGTCAGAATAGCTTGATTAAGGTACAGGTCCCATCAACTTTTTGGCTGGAGTGGTTCCTGAAGTCTTTGGTACTAGTTTTATCCAAATATGTAGCAACTTATGGAGTGTTTTCAGAGAAGGAGGCGATAATGAGAGCACAACAACTTGAAATGATTTACTCTTAGTCTGACTTGCTCTAAGAGACCTTGCCAGCTGCGGCAAGGTCCATCCTTGATTGGGCCAAACAAAACTCTGGACCCCATGTCGATGGCATTGTGGGCTCAACACAAGGAAATTCCACTGATATGTTGTCCAATCAATTGCAACAATTATCGATACAACAGACGGTGGCCAGCTAGACCTCAGTTTCGGTTGTTCCCCCTACCCAAACATCGGACGTACAAAGTGTGCATTCGACAAACCCGAAGGCCAACCAATGACATGAAGGAAATAAGTAACAATGGAACAAGAAGGGTAAAGGGGACAAAAACGCTAATAACAATGTTGGCAGGGGGAAAAAAAAAGAAGAGAAATTCAAAGTATCTGTGTAACTTTTGCACGAAGGACCACCTGACTCACCTGTGCCATTGAATTGCAGAGGCTTAGAAGCTATTGGCACAACAACAACCTGTTGTGCTGATGAACCCATTTCCACATGGGAAAAACATAGCTCAAGATTCAACATCCTCGAGCGCGAAAGGGGGTAGTCATGGACCCCCCACGTCTATTGGTAATACCTCGGTCGTGAATGCTTACATGTTGAAAGGTGACACTCATATAGAAACCAGGGTCTGAGATTACAGAATGAAAAAATCTACCGAAAAGGGTAAATAATCCACAAACCCACCAGTTCCTCTCTATATTGAGAAGATGATCGGCGAAAAAATGAAACGCATCCCCAAAGGTGCGTTCAAGAAAGCTTCTCATAATCCAAATGCGAGGCCTACTTAGAACTACTCCGTTGTGGAATATTTGGCACAAACCCCTTGCACGATGTATGCTTTGGAAGCATGCAATGCTCTTTTGAAGCATTGAAATGTGCCCTTGTGTCTACCCCTCTGCTTCGCCCCCCGATTATAACAGAGATTTCTTGTTGTACTTGGTCGTTGCAGAGTCGACCATCAACATGGTCTTGGTTAAAGAGGACGATCTGCTTGAGGAGCATGTTATTTATTACCTGAGTCAAGGCTGGGTTGGGCCAGAACTCAACTATTCCCATGTTGAGAAGCTTGCTTTGGCAGCAGTGCATGCTTTCCATCAATTCCGTCATTACATTCTGCTTCGCAAGACCAACGTCATTGTCATTGTGAACCCTTTCCAATATGTGTTGACACGATGGGTAATTGGTGGAAATATCAGTAGATGGATTGTAATCCTCCAGTAATTTGACTTGGATTTTGTTTCTGCAAAATCCAAACAGTTGTTGGTCTTTGTCGAAATCATTTCAGAACTTTCGGTCGAATATAGTGATGTCACGCCCGAAGAATCACCTATCAAAGGATATATTTTTCTGATCACATATTCAGACCCTTGGTATGGAGATATACTAGTTTGTCTCCAAAATTTGAAGTGCCCTGCTTCTGCTTCCCGTGACGAGCGTCGATGAATTCGCCATCAAGCATGAAATTATCTCATACTCGATGACACTTTGTATCGTCGAGGTGTATATTTCATTCTTCGTCGATGCCTTATACACGAGGAAACATAGCTCGTTCTAAACGAATGCCACACTGGAGCATGTGGTGGTCATTTTTTTGGGTTGGAAACAACCCAAAATATTCTACGTGACGGTTACTTTTGGCCTACGCTAATAAAATATCGCATTGAGTCGGTCAAGAAGTGCCACCCATGTCAGATCTTCTCTCGGAATATGTGGGCACATCCTGCTCCCATGTTTCTTGTCATTATTGTTGGTCCTTTCACTAAGTGGGAGATTGATTTTACTACATATCACTCAGATTCAACCAGGGGGCATCGTTACATCATTGTAGCAGTAGACTACTTCACAAAGTGGGTTGAAGCTATGCCAACATTTAACAATGATGGAGAAACAACGACTCTTTTCATTTTTAACCAGATAGTAGCAAGGTTCAACATCCCGAAGGAGATTGTCACTGACCATGGCAGTCACTTCCAAAAACAAATGATGACCAAGTTAACATCAAATCTTGGGTTGAGGCAAGAACATTCATCACCCTACTACCCACAAGCGAATGGTCAGGTTGAAACTATGAATAAGTCTCTCAAGAATATTCTTCAGTGAATGATCAATTCTGCCAATTCAAATTGGAATTTAATGTTGTACTCGACGTTGTGGGCCTACCAAACTTCTATAAAGAATTCCACCGGTTTCTCGCATTTTCAACTCGTATACGGGCTGGAAGCAATATTTCCTATTGAGTGCCAGATCTCGTCTTTAAAGTTGGCAGTGGAATTACTGTCAGACACTTCACCACTTGAGGAACGTCTATTATATCTCGAGCAACTCGATGAGCAGTATTATCACTCTAGGAGTCCTTCTCTGACTGTGAAGGGGGTGGAGCCTGGTAACTTAATGAATTGTAAAAGGTGGATCAAGTTATAGAACTTAATCAAGTCTCACTTATTCAAAACATGCAAAGACACACTTAGATGGACAAGGCTTTCAACCACTATGTTCAGAAAGTTTATAAAAGGTGAATATGTGGAGAATTACTTACTATACCAGCAGAAACATATAATAAAATATATATGAATGGCTAGTTATAATAAGTAAAGAATACTTGTAATTTCTAGTTTATGGATGTAATGACAAGTTGATAGTTATCATACATCAGACAAACATGAAACAATGAATAATATATTCGAGTACAAGTAGAGATAAGAAAGAATATGAAGATCTGAACAAGACTGGAAAAAGAAGCTTGTATTACTGATGTACAATGAGAATTCTGTGGTTACAAGCTTGAAAAGTCTCCAAAGTCTAACCCTTATATCTTCAAATGTTTTTGGCTTTATAGCCTTTACAAAAGATATCTAGATCCTGGAAAACTGGATCAAATTTTACTTAAAATAGAAAGTCAAAACAAATTCATGAAAATAGGAAAAGATCCTATTTCATATGTCAAAATCTTATCTCAAATGATCTTTAAAGTCTTCAAAGTCTTTGACAGCTGCAGTAGATCTTCATGACTTTATAGATAATTCAAATTTGCCACCTTTTTCAAAAAGACAGATTTTTGCCAAAATAAGGTAGCAAACTCAATCTTCTCCTCTTGCTGGCACCCTTTAAAACTGGAACAAAAACCCAATAATGATGCCATTAATTATTATCTATCATTAGAAACCGTCCTCATGGAATTTGGATCAAGGAAACTCCAATCTGTGTAAAAATAGTAGCTTGTTGCCATGTTCTGTGCTTTTGGTGGCTAGGAAAATACAGAAATATGCTTCTCTAATATTGACCTATATCTCTCAAATCAAAACATATGGGTACAAATTGTAAGACACTTTTGTATATTGGTTTTTTGTGAGAAAACACCTCTCTCATTTCTTGGAGATTCATTTTCATTTTCCCGGGATCTGCATTTCAAAAACATGTGTCAAACAAGGAAATTCTGAGATCCGAAAATTAGGGCTTAGAGATGAATTTGATTCTCCCAATATATGACACCTGTAGGAAAAATGAGAGAGGTTATGTTTCTTTGACATGTTAGCAACAAAAACCTCCACCCGTTTCTCAAAATGATTCTCCAATCGCTTAAAATCATCATTTGAAAATGATGACTCAACATAGTAAAAACAGACTTTTCTGCACTTTCGGTGGCTAAAGTAGCCCTAAATTTTACGTTTAAGCCACCGAAAGCTAATGATTTTGGTATCTTAGAAGACCTTTTGAAAAAGGCATTAGCCACCGAAACCTGAGTTTTGAATTTTTTGAACGAAAAAACAAATCAAATGTTTTTCAAACTTTATTTACAAGATGGAACTCATTAAAATGAAGCCTAAAAATTTAGAAATATTTTTTTTTTCAATGACCTCCTATCACATAAAATAAACAAATTTAACTATGTTATTTTAGGAGATGACATCTGGCTCCTTTTGGGGATGAAAGCCTCCCTGTGAGGTTTCAAGGACCACAGATCTGATGTCTTTCCTGGAAAAATAAAATCCATAACTTAGTCTCTAGTGTTCCATTGGGCATGGAGTCAACATTCACCTCTTTCTGAAACTCTTTCATGACCTGTGTAAATCTGTCTATACATATTCAAGATTGCCTTTATTCACACAATGTAGCTGTTGCATCTGCTGAAAAAATAGAAGAAACAAAATGCTTGGGCATCAAGCTTATTTCCTACCCTACTCTATCCTAACCAGCTCTGCATTTTGGTTAGGTAAAGGCAGATTTCCATAGCAACCAACCAAGCATTTTCAATACTGTAATGATCTCATCATTCTCACTGATAAACAACTGATGTTTGAAATGAAACAGCAGTGAATAAAAGTAATTCACACAAACAAACTCAATAGGAAACATGTGCAAGCCAAAGAAATATGAAACTTTCAAATCTTTTGAAATGTATGATTCTATGAAGGATGCTACTGGGTCTTTAAAACACATATCTAAAACATGCCGATCTTCGGGAAACAACTGTATATCTATGGCAACCTCTTTCTCAACCATAACTGTTCTTCTGTTAGAAGATTGATTATCTCCCGGTTCCTTTGTGATTTGAGATTGATCATCAATCATTGTAACTTCGTCCTCAGACAAATGCACAAAAGATGATGATAGAATAGATTTTACATCATATGAATTTTGATCAGCTAAGAACATGTAGTTGCCTATACAATCATTGGTTACCATAGGCTCTTCCTGATTTGCAAACTGGTCATAAAATTCAAACTCATACCTGTCTCTGGAGTACTCTGCACATACTGAAGAATCTGATTCTGAATCTGAAATATACTCACCTTCGGGCTACTGTTCCATATTTGTTTCATACTCACTGCTTTCTTTCTCTGAATCTAAAATGTACTGACATTTTGCTGGCTCAAGTAGATGCAGATTTTCAAAATTAGCTTGCTCTCGAATCCTCTTGGTAACAGTGATGTTCTCCTCGATCTCTAGAGCATCTTCAAACAAGGTCTTTAAAGATGAAGATTTTCCATCTAGCAGAAAAAGGGCTAGTTCTGAATACAATCACATAACATATTGAATCATAACAACTTTCTCTGTAGGCTGAATCTCCAAAGGCATACCATAGTAGATACTGAAAATCTTTGATTGAAATAGGCAAAGTTTCATTCTGTTCTCTTTTTAAAACATAGAAATCAGCAAGATATGAGTCTAGTGTTTTGTGTACACCCCAATGTTTCATAAAAACATCAGTGAATTCTATCCAAGAGCCAATGGAGTCATCTCTTAAACTCTTGAACCATATAGCAACATCTTTAATCAATGACTTAGAGAAAAATCTCATGATAACATCCTCATGAACAATCTGAAAATGGTCAATAAAATATTCAAAATATTCCAAGTGTCTCTCAGCTGAAGCTTGATTCTCTCTAAAAAACTGAGGGAGATATTCATAATAGTCAAGAGGATAAGGATGAAGACAAGAGGGCAACTTTAATGGCTTAAACATATTCATCCTAATTTTGATTTGAAAGGCTGCAGGTTGATCATGAGGGATAGCAATTTGCTGACAAGGTTCATAGGTTATCGAAACAAGTGTTGACCTCTGTATAGGTTTTGAATCAGTTTTGATTTCTCCAAGGTCACATGGATGATCAGATTTAGAAGGAATTTGAATACAGTGGTCATCTTTAAGAGCAGGTTGAGGCAAAATGACTGAATCAATATCTACAATGCAAGCAAGCTGCAAATATTCTTCTAAAGATGGATATATAAAATAAGTCTGATAATATTCAGAATATACAAAACAGAAGATAATTATTTTAACATGTGAATGGAAGAATGTGAAGGAGATAATAAAGAACAATAATAGTTCATGAAGAAAACTAATAAACTGATACTTGGATTTAGAATTCATATTCTTCATTTTCTATCAATAAGATCCTCCCCAGTGGAGTCTTTAATGTGGAGTCACCACGCAAATGATTACAGTCGATTCTAATGTCTGTCTCTTCTTTTCCATCAATAAACAAATCTATGTCATTCTCCCAGGTAAACTCTGCTTTCACTTTCGTATCCCCGACAATGATGCCATTTTGTTATCACTCCATGAGTCCTTCCCTGACTGTGAAGGGGGTGGAGCCTGGTAAATTAATGAATTGTAAAATTTGGATCAAGTTAGAGAACTTAATCAAGTCTCACTTATTCAAAACATGCAAAGACACACTCATATGGACAAGGCTTTCAACCACTGTGTTTAGAAAGTTTATAAAAGGTGAATATGTGGAGAATTACTTACTATACCAACATAAACATATAATAAAATATATATGAATGGCCATTTATAATAAGTAAAGAATACTTGCAATTTTTAGTTTATGGATGTAATGACAAGTTGACAGTTATCATACATCAGACAAACATGAAACAATGGATAATATATTCGAGTACAATTAGAGATAAGAAAGAATATGAAGATCTGAACAATATTGGCAAAAGAATCTTGTATTATTGATGTACAATGAGAAGTCTGAGGTTACAAGCTTGAAAAGTCTCCAAAGTCGAACCCTTACATCTTCAAATGTTTTTGGCTTGATAGCCTTTACAAAAGATATCTAGATCCTGGAAAACTGGATCAAATTTTACTTAAAATAGAAAGTCATAACAAATTCATGAAAATAGGAAAATATCCTATTTCATAGGTCAACATCTTATCTCAAATGATCTTCAAAGTCTTCAAAGTCCTTGACAGCTGCAGTAGATCTTCATGAGTTGATTGATAATTCGAATTTGCCACCTTTGTCAAAAAGACAGATTTTTGCCAAAATAAGGTAGCAAACTCAATCTTCTCCTCTTGTTGGCACCCTTTAAAACTGGAACAAAAACCCAATAATGATTCCATTAACTATTATTAGAAACCATCCTCATGGCATTCAAATCAAGGAAGCTCGGATCTGTGCAAAAATAGTAGCTTGCTGCTCTGTTCTGTGCTTTTGGTGGCTAGGAAAAGACAAAAATATGCTTCTTTAATATTGACCTATATCTCTCAAATCAAAACATCTGGGTACAAATTGGAAGAGGCTTTTGTATATTGGTTTTTTGTGAGCAAAAAATCTCTCAGTTCTTGGATATTCATTTTCATTTGCCCGGGATCTGCATTTCAAAAACATGTGTCGAACAGGGAAATTCTGAGATCTGAAAATTAGGGCTTAGATATTAATTCGATTCTCCTAATATATGAAACCTGTAGAAAAAATGAGAGAGGTTATTTTTCTTTGACATGTTATCAACAAAAACCTCCACCCATTTCTCAAAATGATTCTCCAGTCGCTCAAAATCATCATTTGAAAATGATGACTCAACGCAGTAAAAATAGACTTTTCTGCACTTTCGGTGGCTAAAGTAGCCCTGAATTTCATGTTTAAGGCACCGAAAGCTAAGGATTTCGGTAGCTTAGAATCCATTTTGAAAAAGGAATTATCCACTGAAACCTGAGTTTTGACTTTTTTGAAGGAAAAAACAAATCAAATGTTTTTCAAACTTTATTTACAAGCTGGAACTCATTAAAATGAGCCCTAAAAATTTAGAAATGTATTTTTTTTCAATGACCTCCTGTCACCTAAAATAAAAAAATTTAACTATGTTATTTGAGGAGATAACAAGAAGCATCATGATGTAGCCTCAACCAATGAGGCTCATAAGCAACGAGTCAAGTGTCAATATGGTCAGACCGTTCGCCCTCAGATTTTCTCCGAAGGCTATCCTGTCCTGCTCTATGATCAAGACAAGGATCCCATGGGGGTAGGCAAGTTCAAACCCATGTGGTTCAGACCATTCATTGTGAAAGAGGTCTTAAAATAGGGCACTTAATGTCTGGTCAAATTTGAAGGAAATGCCTTGGCAAAGCCTAGAAATGGGCTCTACCTCAATAAGTATTACTCTTAGGTTGGTCTCCTAGGTGATTTCTTGTACATATGTATAATTCTTATACAATTTTTTGTCTTTTTGTTTTATGGACATGTCATTATTTATGTCTTCTCTTTCACTGTGTCATATGTCAAGTGAATCACCGGTGTTCTTTGGGTTCGCGGATGGCGCTAGCTGACACACTTGGAGGCTTGATTCCACATCTTGGGTGATTTTCACACCTGGAGGCCAATTTCTATCTTCTGGAGGTATTTTTCTAGGTGACGCCACAAACAATGTCGTCAAGTACACCACAGTGATAGAATTGCTTCGTGACACTTTGTCGCATGGAATTTCTCACCTCCGGGTCTACTTAGATGCTCAGCTGGTTGTGTCCCAGTTAAATGGATTTTATCGTGTTTATGATCCTACTTTTCACCAAACTTTCCTTAGGGTACATCTCTTATAACGTTACTTTGATTACATTACATATATCCATGTTCCTAGGAGATTAAATCAAATGACAGATACTCTAGCTAATCAAGTATTAGATTGGCATGTTGCACACACATAAAACGAAGAACACAAATACACATGTACATACATTTGTAAAAAATGTGATCCATAATACGAATAAAGATATAAATATATATATATATTTCAAAAAAATTCATGAGTACATAGGTGGGCACGAATGCCTAAAAAAAAAGGTTCGGTATACATCACGGGGCTTATGCCCTCAAAAAAATAAAAAGGTGCCCTCGACACATAATAGTCTAGCCTATCCAAACTCGGGGCATATTGTCCATACCGTAGTGAACGACGATGTTGGCCAAATGCCATAAAAGATGGACCCAAGTTCATGGCACCCCCACTACATGAGGCTGCATAGAAGGTGAGAGATCCTCGATCTCATCCATAGGAACTGTATGAGTGAGAGCAGTGAGGTTGCGCTCCCACCCACCTCAAAAATTTCTCAGCCTCTCTCACTAGAGGTCCCCCTGCGGTTGCTGGTCCACCAACTGCTGCTGGTCCTGCCTCTAGTCGAGGACATCGATGAGTCCTCGTGAAGTCTGTCGGGCGCACTGGTCCCACATCTGTACATAATATATACAAAAATTCAGTACTCTGATACATATAAAAATGATATATAAAAACAATTAAAAATTAAATAAATTTAAAAAACATGTTACATATCTCTCCTCTCTCTTCTCCGAGAGGCAAGGGCATGTCTGGATCCCTGGAAAAATTGATTCCAGCATAGGGGTAGTCCTCTATCGCTGGAATATGTCATGCCCAATAGTCAAAGAATTTTTCATCAAATGCCTCTATGGTGCTCCCTCCCCCTTATCATGGTAGCAGTGCTACCCATCTGCATACTATTGGGAAGGAGGCCACATGCCCCCGTACAGTCTTTCTAGGACTCAGATTGGGCACTCTCGAAGAAGAAGAACGAGAAAATAATAGTGCCAAACTTGAAGTTCTTGTTGCTGTGATCTCGAAACTCTATTAACTGCCTCTTCATGCATGTGAGCATGGTCATACGCCAATCATATATATGTTCCTCCTGTCACTGAATATCGCAATGCATTTGCGCACGGGAAATCTGGTGAAGGGTCGTGGATCCAATAATCCACCCAATAAGTAGTAAGATCATTCTCATAGATAAACTAGTGATCTTGTGAATCAACACTTGAGAAACTACCTTTTGAGTGTCAGCCTCACAGTACATCCTGATGTAGTCCTCAATGTTAAAAGGCCCAGGGGGAAATGCCCACAGATTGAACGGTTCTCCTCTCCTTGAGAGGCCAGTCAAGAAGTAAATGTCCTCATTCGTTGGAGTCAATGAGTGTGCCTCTATCATGAATTCCTCTGCATATAAACGCTAGTAGTCAACCAGGGCATCCAATAGACTGGGTTGTGCCCTCATAAATGGACACCAGAAGAACTTCCATAACCCACATTGTTTCAATACGACAATGGCAACAGGGTCCCCATCGACCAATATATAAATTTCCTTGTGATCCCTCTCCCTCTAATGGACATACATCCTATTCCATGACAGATAAAAGGGAGTTAGCTCTTGCACTTTAGCTCTTTTTCCAAGCTTTTGAGGGTGTACACATGTCGTTTTGGTCACAGTCGCGTATGTACACGGGAAGAAACTTTAATGCTTGAGTCCATAGGTGGGTTGTCCTTGGGCAGCCTGCGTACACGCAAGGCCACTCTTTTTAAGAGAACATGCTCATTCAAAAACAAAAACAAATGCATAAGAAAGGAATTGGAATGCAAGAGGGATGCGTTTCTACTTACTTGGTCCAAGAAGAAGTTTGTTTCATCCACTGAAGCTCTTGGAATCAATTTCTTTAGCAAAGGGGATTTTTCTCCTTTTGGTCAATTTTCAAAATGCAATGGTGAAAATGAGTTGTCAGCTTCTATTTATAGACCTTTTTGGCCCTTTCTCCCACCTTTTTCACCCCCTTTGGCGTTTTTCTTGGCTTGGAAATCATTTAATTCCGTTCATAAGTTTCTTATTGGATTTTATGATGCACTTTTACTTTTCGTTTGGTAACTTTTTAGGGGATGGGTCACTTTAAATGTCCTTTGGTAAAAGTCATTTTTTCCAACTTTTTGCATATAAATTAGGATTTCACCTCCACCTTCTACATCTCGTTGTCTTTTCCACTTTTCCATAGGATTGATCCCACAGAAGTGTGATATAGAACCTTTATTGTTTCTCTAGAAGTGTCTTGTTTAGGTGGTAGATCCTACTTTTACATGGATTCCCTAGATAGATCCTTGTTCCATTTTGGCATCCATGTTGTCTGTAATGACTATAGGCTCGAGAGTCCTTGTTAGTCCTTTCATGATTACGATATTGAGCCTCATTCTTCTGATGCACCATCACTCTTGGCCTCACCCTCAGGACTCCCAAAATGAGCACGCTTTGTTGTCTTTCAATCTCTCTTTGAAATTCGAAAGCAACATCCGACGAGACTTCATTTATGCGTTTTGATCTTGTCTAGATTAACTGAGAAAAGTAACCTTCTAGAGTCTTTTTTAAGCCCTTTTCAGACTCTCTAAACATGAAAATATTGTTGAGCGATCTTGTTTCCCTTCATTCTCACCAAACTCAAATTTGAAGGCACATCTGTCCGATGGTAGTTTACCCCTTTTTTGGTCCAGATGGTCAATTGTACGAACAAAAGTATGATCTAGGAACTTCGGTTCACTAGAAGAGTATTCTCAGGAGTAAGTTTAACCCTTTTTCGGGCTTGAGGGACTAAATTTACGAAAAATGAACATTCTCTTTGGTTTTAATTTATCACCTTTTTCGAGCCTTGGATATTACTTACGAAAAGGGACCCCCACGAAGTCCATAGTTAATCTCTTTTCAAACTCCCTAAAATTGAAAAGATCGTCGAGTGACCTTGTTCCTTCACACTCATTAAATTGGTCCAGAAGAACATCTACTTGTATGAGTTTACCCCTTTTTCCGGCCTGTATATAATAGAGGAAAAAGGTATGCCTTGGGAGATTCGTCTCGCCGGGAGAGGTATCCTCAATAAATTTTATACTTTTTCAAGCTAAGGGGACTAAATTCAGAAAAAAGGTTGTGATTCCAGTAAAGCTCTTTTCAGACTCCTTAAAATTGAAAATATTGTCGAGTGATATTGAAAATATTGTCACACTAGTTAAAATGGTTTTGAATAGATGTCTTTTCGATGCTAGTTTATCCCTTTTTCTAACTAACTAGACTATCTCCGAAAAAGGTACTGCTTGGAGTCTTGTTTTACATTTTTTTTGTCTCTCTAAACGTGAAAAAACTACTGAGCTTACCTTCTCTGGGCTTGTTAAAATTACATTGAAGGGGGTTCATCGTGTCTTAATAATCACATTTTCATCTCTGCGTCTTTGGCCTAATTCCGATTCCATGTTCCTCTCAACTGAACCTTTGAAGCATGCCTTATATGCAATCCTTGTATCACTTTGCCTTTGTGACCTGACACCTTGACCCATGGAGGAATTTTCCTTGAGTTTCCTTTTCTTGCACATGTCTCCTTGCTCTGAGCATTAGTGTGTTCCTTGCACTTGGAACTAGTATGCTTGCTTGTGACACTCATTCCTCCTTTGTAACATAGCATTCTTTTATTCTTTTTCAAGATCTTTAAAAAATTGAAAAAGACAAAAAAATAAAAAAAACCCAAAAAGAGGGGACGGGAAATATGTATTCATTTTTAGCAGCACAATGAGTCACCTTTGGACAAAGCACATCCTTCCATTTGTTCGTCAAGCATTGGGATTTAATACGAGCTTAGGAATCTGTTCTTTCTACATAGAGTTGTGTCCTCCTCCATTTGCTTACTCTTCCAAACACATGGAGAGTTTGCGTTGCCTCCTGCATTGTGAACTTATGTCAATTTCATGATGCCTGAGTCTGATCATCTTTCGTGCTTTTGTCCTAGGGAATATTCACCCAACCTGAGTCAACCTTTATGCAGTTTGTCTCATGACCTCATGACTCGGCCATCCCGAAAGTCTAATCAAATCCCGATTCAAAATCAACGAAGTTCTCTGCCTAATCATCGAGATCCTCTTGTCTTTTTCTGATGAGCCATCGAATACCTCAAGGTAGTGAAGTCATACACTCACATTTTACTCCTACCTGAGTTTTGAAGATCTTGAAGACCTCATCTCCAACCATAGGGCGTTATTGGCTTCTTCAAAATGGATACTATACTAGTATATATTTGATTTTGAGATGTAGATCCAATGTGTATTGCTCACAGATACACTTTATATAGTTATATGACATGGATCTACAATGTATTTGATTGGAAACTATGTTTTATTTTATTCCGAGCATGGGTATGCCCGCCTCAGAGAGACAATTGTTATTTTGCAGATGGCACCTCCCGAGCTCTGGACTCGGGCTCATTTGTTTTCATACATTGGTGAAGATTTAGTAATGTATTTCGGCCATCAGATGCTCTTCTGACCTCACAAATTAGGGGGTATCTATTATAACCCTAAATTACTCTACACATGCATACATGGCCTTAACCCTCTTACTTGCATTTTTTGGCAATGCACTGCTGAGTTGCTCTTCTTAAGAAACCAATTTTTTGAATATGTACACGCCCTGAACCATTACTTCCCGTGTAAATACACTTGCTGCACTACTACAGATCACGTACATATGCATGCTGCACCATTACAACCTGCATATACTTGCAAAAGTTGCAAGGAATTCATTGAGATTATGGGATATTGGGTAGTTTCCTAACTAATCCACCTGCTATAGCCCGTCACCCAACCGAATAACCATATTTTTGTCATATAAAAGGAGGTGTTTGGGTCTCATTTCCCATCTAAACATAAGAGCAGTGAAACTTTGCTCGATTTCACTTCCCATCCTTGCCCAAGATATTGCAACCCTTTTGTGAGAATTGCCTCAACGTTCCCTCATTAACCCCTTCTCCCTCCATTTAACCCATTCACTTCCCAAGAAGAGATCAGAAGGTTGAGAAGAGAATTTTATACAAAGGTGCACTTGGAGCTTGGTGAAGAGGAGCCCAGACCAGGTTCACAGAATGGTAGTCGACTTTGATTGTAAAGGTTTAATCATTATGTTATTAATAAAAGAATTACTTTTCCTGTCCCAAATGATGGTGTCTTGAATACTTTTGTTGATTAATGTTTGACATTCTAACATCTTACCCTAACTTATATATGGAATAGCATGCTTGTAGTTTTTTGTTTGTCAATATTTAAATGCAGGTCAACCCTGGGAGGAGGCATGCAGTCAACAAAACTTCCAAGCGCGAGGAGGTCATCATCAACCATGGGATTAGAGGTATAGTTACCCGATCTCCTTTTCCTTGCTTTTTTCATATGAGTTTTGGTATGTTTGGGGTAGTTTAGAGAATTAATTGACTTTTAGTCGGTTAATCAATCTGCCTACATTCTGAACCCTAGTGTAGTCATAGGTGGGGTTTTCCCGTTAGCAAAAAGTTACTATATATAATTAAAATATAAAATCTTTACATACTATAAAAATTGTTACTTATAATTAAAGTAGAAATATCAATTTTACATATACTTATATTAATATATTAGTATAAAAGATTTGAGAAAAAATATTGTTACAATGTAAATAATAAATATTTTAATAATATATATATATATATATATATATATATATATATATATATATGATTTTAGTTGATTAACAATAAGGTTCAAAGCCATTAAAATTATATATTATTAAGTTTTGAATATCTTACGTGTGAATTGAATTTGGATGGGGAGGATAACAATCATTCCTCCTAACCACCTAAACTAAACCTAATTAATTAAAGTAGACTAATCTATATTTACAAATTCAAACTTATTACATTTGAAAAATTCATTTTTGAATTAAAAAATATCAAAATCCTTATCTCTCTTGATAATTCACACCATAAATCTACAAATACAATTGAAATATTTAATATCATAAAAAGAGAAAACTAACAATATTTCTTTTCAATAAATTTTGAAAACAAAAATATAAAATAAATTAATTAATATTTAGCTTTTTTAAAATATTGATTGTCAAATGGTTTTTCCAAAAAAATAAATTAAATTAATATTTTCTGTTTTGTTCAATATTGATTGTGAAATGATTTTTCATATCATTCTTATTGTTAACCAATAATAATAATAAGAAGAACAACAATGTTACAATCAAATCGACATTAAATAGGTCACAATCAAGTTTACACTAAATTGGTGTATGTAACCCCTATTTATGAGACAAGGACTCTCTACTCACTTGATATTAATATATCAATGTGCTTAATATGTTTATAACATCTTTAAATCTTAATGTATAAAAGTGTATATTTAAGAAAATAACATTTTCTTTAGATGTTAATGTTAGTGTAATCTTTAAATATTAGTGTATAAAAATGTTTTATATGTTTTAAGAAAATATATTTTCTTTATATGTTAATGTATGGAAGTGTTTAATATGTTGTAAAGAAATCCCTTTTTAACATTATGGTAATAAAGCTAGAGAAGACATTGTTTTGACAATATATGATGTACAGAATAAAGCATTGTTTTCATAATATATGATGTATCGAATCAAACATTGTTTTCATCATAGAGTCGTGTGAAAAAGGAGGGTATCTTTACATATACTGAAATTGCCCATATTTACCTAAATTCATCATCGTGTAATGGTTTTTTTGTTTGTTTAGATCGTTATTTTTATTTTTATGTTGGATGTCTAGGTGTTTTGCAAAGCCCTTATTTTGAGAAATGTGTTTCATATTTATAAAAAATAAAATAAAATTGTGTAAATATGGATCTATCATTTTATCTTTATATATAAGTTTTTATACCAAAGATACATATAATGTATATATATATATAAAAGAAATTATTATATTACTTGCTATGAAACATCACATACAAACATATAGTTTGTTGATGACTTGGTTGTCATGAAAGGAAATTAATCCAACTTATTCATTGTTCAGTGTTGAAACTATCTCGAAAGGTCAAAAAATAATTCAACAGTTTATTAAAGGGGATACATTTACTACAATCCATTTTTTTCATCAAGATATCTACTCTACTAAGAGATAGAACATTAAAAATGAAAGCAAAACAATACTAAGAGTGAAAACCACTATTAAACATTGGGTGAAACCTGATTAGTTTGAGATGAAGGTTGGCTACTCATTGACAGAGGAATGAGGAAATGCAACATGATAACATCATGGGTGGAAATATATGAAGCTGGACACTAGAGAGTTGTGCTTGCATGCAAAGCCACTAGCTAGGAGATGCAATGGTTCAAGTATTCCATGCTAAATTTCAAATCTGTCACCTTGCGAGGAACTTTGAAGACTAGATGCATTAGCTCTTCCTTTGAGAAAGAGGCACATAGTAGAATGTTCAGTATGAGAGTCTTCCAAAATGACAAGAGAGGAGCTCTAGGGATAGAATTCATCTCGAACGTTAGCTGAGCCAACATGAAAAGCATTACGAATTGGGGAAATTTCCAATGGAACAGGGGTAGGCCAATGTCCATCACCCATGGCTTTATAGTCCACTTACGTAAGGTACCAAATCTATTATAAGAGAAAAAAAACAGAAATACTACAAAAAATAATAGAGGAACAACACAATATATGAAACCATAGCACCAAAATAATACCTTTATTGATAGGAAACAATGTTTACTTGCCTCTTCGAGGGGGAATCCTCTAGCACAACACCACTCTATTATAATAATTCTCAAGACAAAAACTTTGCATGCCTCCTACTCTTATTTATACTAATTATATCTTCTAAAGAACCTTCTAGCGGAAGATCTTTCTAGAAGCATAAGCTTCTATTAGGTATTCTTACATGGGCTTGTTTTCATTTATTAAATAGGCCTTATAAACTAATGCTAACCTTTATTACATGGAAAATATATTATCCTACCTACATGAGGGGTTAGGGAGGTTAGGTCCCTAACATGTCATCCCCTTTGAAAAACAACATTGCCCTCAAGACTTGAGATGTGGAAATTTTTGCAAAATGGTAGTGGGCTCCCAGGTGGCGTCTTATGGAGTTGTATATTTCCACCACACTAACACTTCCCATATGGTGCATTAACGGAGATGATGTTCACGCTGGTCCAAAACTACTTGGGGATGTAACTGTTGACCCAAAAATCTGCTCTGGGCTCAACATGGTGTTTTACACAGTTACTTCTCCATAAACTCCCCTTGGTGCTATGGTTCCAGTCAAAGACAGTGGCGGGGGTCATAGTTACTATGGCCTCTGCCCTTGAAAGAGTATCAGTTGGTTGCTTTCAGGGATTCATGAGCCTTCCCACGGAATTTCTTCCTCATGTCAAGGCTGTTCTATTCAAGGAGTACAACACTGCCAAGTGTCATGGACCGGAACAAGCTTTTCAACAAGCTATCATGAGCTTGATTCCAAGTCAGTATGACCCATATGAGGCACGCAAAGTCAAAGTCACCCGAACGGGCAAAACTAATAGCTGTAGCTTCCTGGTCTGATTCTGTTCAGATGATGGTATCAAAGGGAAAATCCAACCCATACATGGTGTAGGGCAGTGTGATACCTTTCCAACGGTATATCCCGTGCTTGGTTTCGACCCCCGGTTAGAGAGAACGAGCCTT
>JZKD02S2257264.1:144282-162759 GCA_000966675.3 Picea glauca | reverse complement strand
ACCCAGGATACCGGTTTACCCCGGTGACCCATTCTGGGACAGTTTCCAACACTTTAAGTGAGTGAACAGCTCGCTGTCCACTTTATTTAGTTCGCTGTCCTAAAAATCAGCGAGCTCATTTTCATCCCATTGTCCATAAATTTCATCCCCCAGGCCATTTCGGCCATCCAGGAAGCTAAGGAAGGACAACACCCAAGGTGGGTGGTCCTGAGAAGGACTTCTTGTAAGTATTTCACCTTTCTTCTTCCCCTTCTTTACCGCCTCAGGCGAAGGACCACCTGTGGTGCGGGTAGCCTCTGCCTYGTGCCGAGCTACCAAAGAGGCTGTAACCGGCTTCACAGCCGGATAGGTCGGATCCGTCCCCTACAGACAGATTTTGCTTATAACAGTAACCAAATGGAACCTTATTCATCCAACTCAGGGAGACGAGTTTGATTTTGGAACTTAGTTCCAATCACCTTCTTTAAGCATGAAACATGAAAAAGAAGATGGATCTTAAAATCACTGGGCAGAGCTAACTGGTAGGCGACGGGTGTTGAGCCTCTTTTGCCACCTAGATGAGAAAAATGGAGGTGCTTGCAAGATTAGTTGGGTTTTCTAAGCAGGACAGTTGTAAGGAAAAGGGTTAGAGAAAGAAATATAAAAGAACAACTAAGAATTAAAATAACAACTAATTTAGTGAGCATAGGGACATAAGAACAAAAAAAACAATAAGACCCATGTCACCAATGGTAAGGTTTATATCAGTGAAAATAAACACCAAGAAGAAAGAGGACTATGAGTCCCTTCTTCCTCCAAGGGAAGGCTCTTGGACCCCCACAAATAAACTCTTCTTACAAATTTGAATGAAAATGGTGAAAGAATTATTTGCTAATCCACTCAAGGGGTGAGATGGATTGCCCAATGTAATGGTGCCAATATACTCTTGATGATAATAGAGGATTCCTAAAGAGAATAGTAGCAGCATAAATTTGATATTGAATTACTTAAAAAATGAAGTGCACCCATGGCCTTTTTATAGCACCTCTTTGAGGTATTGTGCAACCAGCTTGTAGTGTGGAAAGAGGCTAATTAGGGAATTTTTAGGTCTTTGACCAGCCACCCAGTCGGATCCAGTCCATATTTGAGTGTCAAATCAACTTGGAAGCTGAACCAGAAGTGGATGGGAGGCCGACCACTCTCATAAATTCACTGTTCCCAGATGTGCGCGACTTTTAGCGACCACAGTTGCGCATCATACACATGTGCGCTTTTCCTGCATTTCTGTTTTGCACATGTGCACGCGCGCCCTGTGTAGTCATAACGCACTTTAATTTTTTCACTGGTTATATAGTTTTTGACCCTTTGGAAATGATTTTGTGGTAATTTTGGTCCATGGGTGATCTCATATCTGTTTGACGATGATGGATTCTTGTAACCATTTGCAGATGAAATTTCAGTGATAACAGATGCCCCTTGATGGATGAGGTTAGGAGCATATGTATAGCTGAAATTCATCAATGTTTCTTCTACTGAGAGTGTCGTTGTAAGAAAGAACGATAGTGGGATTGTCAAGAGTTACCCGTTGGAGGGAGAAGGGAACCTGTAGAACCCAACCTTCCATAAGGCGTGTAAAAATAAACTGTGTACAAACGAGGCGGGCATGCCCCATGCTCATGCCATGTAACTCAAAAAGGAATGATGTGTTGATGTAGAAAAGTACAACACCCTCGGGGGCGGTTGTGATAAAGGCAGAAGACAATTCTGCGGAGGAACATACTCTGAACAGTAGGCAATGACATCTGTAAGAAATATCATGGATTCTGTAGGCATTGATAGCCCGACCAAGTTCAGAGGTCTTCGACAAATAGAAGAAATAACTGCAATAGTTGCAAAGTAAGACCCATCGTAACATGAGGAAGTGTTGAAGTCGAATGTTACAGCGGTCAACGAGAGCGGGGAGCAATTGTGGTTCTCCCTGTGCCATTCGAGACCTCTCATTGGAAAGGTAATGAGAGTCCAGATACTGTCGTCCTTCTGGAAACTGTGCTGATGTCGACAAAAAGGTGGACACGACGCCAAGAAGCAAAGGGCTTCATGGAATCTACTAGGTGAGGTTAGGAACTGGAGGAGGTACATGGATGAAGTCAAGATGTAGGAAGACTCAAGACTGCGCTTGGTTGGGGGTATATGTGAGGTATAAATGGCTACAACTGTTCAACTAGGTCAAGTGTCAGGGGGACAACAAGACAGGGGATAAGTTGTTCCAGAGGTGGGACAAAGTAAACAAACTTAGAGGGCAGATGTAAGTGGCCTGTGGGATATTCAAAGTATATGGACGATGTCAATAGGGGTAGATGATAAGGAGTGCTCAAACCAAGGGTGACATGGGTTGCGTTTGCCAAAAAAGGGAAGAAGGTCATCAAAGGTGGCGACAAAAGGAGATGTAAATGCTGGAAACAAAGGCTTTTTACAATGTACCAAATAAATAAAGAATAATTTGGGATGAGTGTACAAATATAGAAACGGGTGCCCCAATGTAATATGGTTGGGCCGGTTAGGGCACAATTTGCTTGGAGAACTTGTGGAGGGTGGGGGCCCCATGGGTGGGTTTCTGTATGAGGTAGGTGAAATCATGGATGATTTTAGGGGCTAAATTTTTCTCATGGGCTAATTTTCCATGGTTTTTCCAAAAATGAGATTCGTTATTTTAAAAATGATTCGCCCAAATTCTATAGGATAAAATTATTTTACCTTAAAAATCGCCAAAATTTTATAAAAACTATATAAAATCCTTATAAATTTGAATATTTGTACAAAAATATTGCCAAACATTTATAGTTGGCATATGAAGGATTATAAAGATTCGCCAAGGTTTCTACATTTTAAAACAAATTTCCATCCTTAAAATCACCCCTAGGTGAAATGAAGGGAAATTTGCAGAGGGGAAAACTGATTGTGAATGAAATGGATGGTTCATGATACTGCGGAGGTGTAGTCAAAATAGAACCTTGAAGAGATAATCTGGGAGTCTAGTGGGAAAGCTAGCAAAATGAGGAGGAGTATGTGGCTGATTCACGACATGATGTAAGACTATCGAGACTCCCATCCCTAAAGGGTTGAAAAATAGCATGAGTGTCAAAGTGAAAAAGGGTGCTATGAATGGGACAACTCATGTGGGGGAGAGTGCTACCGGGTGACAGTACTGAAAATGCAATGGAGGTGTCGGTACTGCAGAGCCGAAGATGGGGATCCTAGAGGCAAATGTCAGAGGGTGTGACTGGATCTGCAATTGAGATTCAGAGGGAATGATTACATGCCAGTGTTGATTATATACCTGAAGGGGTTGCACTGATGTATGATGACCAAGTACCTGCACACATGAAAACCAAATACCCGACGTGAACAATATATGAAGAGAATTGAACATACAAGCATGCATTTGATAATTTTGAACATGAGCAGACGCACCTGAGTGTGTCATGGGAAGATGCTCCGTTGGGGAAAAGGGAAAATGATAACCTGATGGAAA
Organism: Picea glauca; assembly: GCA_000966675.3. Lineage (NCBI taxonomy): Eukaryota > Viridiplantae > Streptophyta > Pinopsida > Pinales > Pinaceae > Picea > Picea glauca. Next base: position 159,248 of record JZKD02S2257264.1, on the reverse strand, counting down.
TGTCTGTGTAAGAGGTCGAAGATGGTTCGGAAAATGGAGCTTGTGGGATCCTGTACCAAAAAATGAAAGTGGGAAAAAGGGCTTAGATATGGTCGGTGGGTCCATAATGCCATCCCAGTTTTACTGACACTATGGACGATCAGGCAGTAAGTTGGGGGGATTTGGGGGTAAATCCTCAAATAAGTCGTCTAAGAACCACGGAGGAATAGGGAGTGCCTATGGGTTAGGAGAAATGATATGAATAATCTCTAGTGATGAGGTAAGGTCAACCATCGCTTTTGGAGGGGGTGCAGGGGTTTGAATTAGGGTTATTTGGCATTGCCTGTATTCAATGATAATAAGACATTGATATGTAAAATGATCTAAGGATTCGCATAGAGAGCAAGGGCATCTCATACGTTTATTGACTGAAGTCGTGACATAATGGATGTCAGTGATTGTTGGTAGGGATGATGTAGCTGGATTGGGTTCGTTCTAGAAGCTTTGGCGTACTGCGGCTAATGTCTGCCGGAAGCATGGCAGTGCTGGGCAATGGTGTGTATAATGGCCATATTCTAAACATATAGCGCAAGCGAATTTGGTTCGAAACCCTTTACTACTTGAGTGAGGGGTGGTAGTGGAAGTACGTGCTACAATGGCGAGCGTTGATGGTGTTTGATTGAGTGGAATCAAGTTCCATAACTTGGGTAGAGATGGGAAGTTGTTGGTTTGGTGTCCATCTTTCTCACATAGCATGCAAGGGGGTGGACACACTGGGGAAGTGGAGCTGTGGGCTCCTTCTTATTTCGCCTGCCCCTAGCTGTGGCAGGGAGGGTAGTGAGTGGGGGTGTAGAGGGTATGGTGGGAGTGAGTATGGGAATCATCATTGGGATTCCTTCCATTTGGGGGGGAAGAGATGGTTGAGGGACCATCTCTAGTGGATGTAAGTACCAAACTGGAATTGATACCACCATATTAGGGAGGGTAAGCGTTGTGGCTACTTGGAAAGCTTGTACGCCTGGTGGAGGGTAAAAGAAGGGGATTTGCGTAATGGCTTGGGTAACTGTCTCCCAAACTGGGATATGGCCTTGGGGAGAGGTGAAATCGTGGACTGGTGGAGTCGACGAGTTCGAAGGAGGCTTGTGAGGGGGGAGCTCTGCGACTAGTGGGACGTCATATATGATAGAAGCCTCCCTAGGAGGAAGGGTATCCTCTATGTCAGTTCCGTTGGATGATACAACACATACTTGATTGGAAGGATGAAGGAGCGATGGTGCACCATGGTAAGTTCCTAAAAATGATGGGTCTTTGAAAATTCCAGGACCCATTTCGATGAATGGGTATGCATCATGACTCGTGTGGATGAGAGGAATAATGTTATCGATGTTGGTAGAAGGGTTAGGCTCGTAATGTGAGACTTGGTCAATGGTAATGATCTTCCCATTATGGGGGAACATCATTGTTCGAAAGACGGAAGAGGCAACTGATTTCATAGCGTACATGTAGCTACGACCGAACAAGATATTATAATCAAGTGGGGCATGGATAACTTCAATGTCAATGAGAATGGTCTTGCCCCTGAGTTCTACGGGTACATTTTGGAAGAGCCCTTCAGGAGACGATGGTCGTCCATCATAAGCTCGTAAGGTAATGGCAGATGGTATGAGTTCGGGGGAACCAAGTTTCTGCCATACAGATTTGGACATAATGCATGTGGATGCACCTTCATTGATGATGCACTGATGAACTGTAATGTTCTGAATTTTTACTGGGATTTGAAAATCGATTAGAGCGGGAAGGCGAGGTTTGCCGTTGTCGAGATCAAATGTGATGAGTTGGGTATCCGTGGGGTCAACTGCCCCCAAGGCAGAAAGTAATGATTTCCGCTGAGTGGGACAAGTTTGCAGGACTTCTAAGACTGACATGGCAGCCGAGGCTTGTGCTAAGTCATCGACCAAACTGTAATTATGGGCCACCCTAGCCTAGGGGTTGTGGATATTCCTGCGCAAGGGGATGCGAGGGATGCAAAGAGGTGTTTTAGTGTTAGGGCGAGGAATTATCAACGGGGGTCTTGTCGGTGTTGGGATTGTTTCTGGGGGAGTCAGAGGAGACTCAACGGGTGCACGATATTGATGATTACATGTTTGCAGAAAGATTTCTTCCTCACTGGTGAGGAGGATGGTATGATCTACGAGATTGTTTGGATTGAGGTACTGTCCCAATTGTGGTGGCATAGGTTATGTGTCCTGTTGGGTGTTTATCACACCCGGGTGCATAATGGGATTCTGCACCATGGCTGGGGGGGTTTTTTGCATGTATTGTTGTGGGGCTTGCTGAGGGGCAGGCGATGCTGGAGGATGTGGTAGACTGGCTGAGTCTTCCAACCATTTAAAATCAGGGATTTGGGGGCAATGATGAGTATAATGACCGAACTCACCGCAAAGGGCACAAGGGAAGGTGGTTTTAATATTATTATTATTTCTCCCTTGACGACTATTGTTATTGCCCCCTTGGGGGTTCTAATTATCTTGGTTTTGTTTGCCCCCAGTAGGTTGGTTTTGTTGGGGTTGATGCCCGCCTTGACCAGGGTTGTTATTGTTCATGTTTCTTCCTTTCTTTTTGGCATTATTCAACGGGTGGCTCGGATTTGCCATATTCAGCTATTCAAAATTTTGATATTGCTGAACGGGAGAGGGTTGAACAAAATTTAACCCAACGTGAGGGTGTGGGGGTGCCATGGGTTGTGGCGGTCACGGGAATGGAAAGTATGGATTCTGTGGGAGTTGTGATCTATAAGGTGCATAGGAAGGCATGCTGCTTTCTCTAGTACCTAGAGTATAAGCTGAGGGAGAGGGGGTACCTGAACTTGTTTGGATAGGTGGGTGGAGTGGGGGTGCTGGCGGTGGTCCACTAATGGGTGGAGGAATAAAAACAGAGTATGGTTGTTGATAAGGGGGTGGGGGGTAATAAGAAGTTCCCCCATATGCCGATGGATATTGAGGTGTTCCATACATTGGTGGTGGTTAGGGTTGAGGACTGTGGTGTGTGGTATTACTAATCAATCTGTCTGCTGAGTGAGACATCCCGGGTTTGTCTTGACCGAATGGCACGGGTTTTGGGATATCATGAAGTACTGTGTATAAGTACCTTGCCTGTGAATAGATGAGGTCATATTGTTGAGACTTACTAATGGCTTCCTCTTCGGATTGAGGGAAGGTGGAAGCTACATCTTTACCGAGAAGAGAGACAAGTGATCCGAGAAACTAGTCAAGACACTGTTGTTTGGTGGTTTTAGCTTTGCACAAACTATGTTGTCTATGCCACTTGTGAATATGATCAGTGATATGTGTGGTTGAGGTTTGTTTGAAATTAGAGAGTAGTTCAAGACCATTGTCATGGCGGATTGGTAATTGGAAGAAGGTCAAAAATGATTTGGCCAAGGACTCAAAAATTGCATAGGACCCTGATTTTTCATCTACATACCATTTGGTAGATGGGCCAGTGAGTGTGCGTTGAAATAATCGTAGTCCGATGGAATCATCCATAATTGGTAGGGTCATCTCCCGCCTTTCCTGAAAGTCATGACATGGTTGGTAGGCTCATCTCCTGCCTTTCCTTCAAATTTGGGGATGTCTGAAGGTAGTTTGGTAGGCATTGCAGGCCATGTGGGGTCATGCAATATAGGATCATTTGTGATTTTTCTTAGATCTGGTATGTTAAGAGAGGCCAAATATGGCATCTGTAGTGGGGGGGTCAGATTAGCTCCAACCATGGTGTGAGTGTGTTGTGAACCTGATCCTTGAGGGGGCTAGGTGGGTTGTTACTTCCCCCTTGAGAGGAAGTTGGCCCTCTGCTTCCGTGTAGAGGAGAGCGAGTGGACGGAGGGGCTTGGGAAGTGGACCCAAGTAATGTGGAGCCAAGCAGGGATGATCCTAAGATAGTGGAACTCACAGGAGTGTGTGAAGGTTGTGCCGATGATTTGGCAATACCAGGAACACCCCCTAAAATATGAGGGAGGTTTAGTAAGCGTCTGGAATGACGGGGGTTCTGTGGGTCCCCTATGATGTCCGACTAGCTGATTGGATGTGTGCAAAATGTGATGAGAGAAAATAAACAAGAGCCTTTGTCGCAAATTTTGAACTTTACACAATATATATATATATATATATATATATATATATATATATATATATATATATATATATATATATATAAATCAAAATGTAATCAGAAGTGCATCATACATAAAGTGTTTTGAAAAAGAAGCATATATGTGGATAAGTGGGTTTTGTCCGCACAGGGAATCAAAGAAAACAAATGCTTGTGTCCTAAAATACGTAACGTCCTTCCTCTCAAATAACATTGGACCTTCCAATAGTACTCAACAGTGGGGTCTGAAGTCACCGTAAGAGAAACTAGTGAAGGATGAAATAATTAGTTATAATGAGGGGTAAAGGGGGCATATCCCGAAAGAGCTGGCGATATTTCCCAATAGCCACAAAAAATCCGATCAAGGTGCAATTGCAGCTCACAATTGCCACCTGGGTAGATGTCCTAAAATTTCGTCACTAGGTACCTCGGTCAAAGTGCAACATTTAGATTTTCAGCCTAAGAAATGGGTCACAGGCTGGATCCCGTCCAAGAGGTGGGTGCCTCAAGGGGGGACGTACAGAACAACCAGACCTCAGCCTTCAACCCTTCACGGGTATCTCCCTACCTTATGGTGTTAGGAACACTTGACTTGGAGGATTTTCAGTTCCCTATTTGACAACTTCTATTGTTTTGACAATGTGAGAACCAGATAATGGGGAGTTATTTGGATGCCTATCGCTGAAATCCTACCTAGACTAAAAAATTTCTTTTGGCACCTCCTGTGTAGGAAAAATTAGTGATTTTTAAAAAACAAATTAGATGTAGTTGTTTGAGAGGTTGGGGGTGTGAACCAACCTCATTGAAATTAAATGGGAGTGGGTAGTTTCGTCAAGAAAAGGGTGGGGTGTTTTGGAATCCCTTTGGGGGAAACTTACTTTGACCTCCATGTTTCGAGAGGAAAACTATGTGAGTGATAAGTGACTTTTGTGTGTGAATGAGTGAAAGTGTGCTAATGTTTTAATGAATTAGGTGTCACCTTGCTGCATATGGACTTCGCTTGGTCCTTACAAGTGTTGATTACCTAATTAACTAAGTGCCTTTGGTACAACCTTGCGTAATTCAAAAGTCCCTAGAAAACTAGCATGTGGACATGTGGGTCCTTTACTATTCCTTTAAATCCCTATTGTGATTTAATCTAAGAAAAGCTTTGAAACTATCCTAGATTGTGATCATCTGGGCATGTATGGACCCGTTACAAAACCTTTAAACTTCCCTAGTGATTTAATCTAAGAACGTAAATTTCAACACTATCCTATCTTTGTAGCATGTGGACATGTATGGGCCCATTACAATCTTAAGATGTGTTTGAAAAATAAACTAAGAGGAGTCCCAAGAGGGGTTGTTTTCCTCTCCTAAAGGTTTTAGTCTTTTTAAGGGAGATGAAATTGTCCTACAATCTTTTTCTGATTCTCAAGGTCACTTGGAAGCGCGAGAGAAGAGCATACTAAGCGATTGTTATCCAACTTCTAGTCCCAATGCAAGTTTTATGTGATTAGAAATGATTCCAACTTATACTTTTAGTCAAAGCAAGCCATCCATGTGGAGAAAATGAAAGAAAAAGAGGAAATAATGATTTTAAACCCCCTAAGTGCCTATGTGTTTTGACTAATTCCTTTATATGAAGAGGGAACTAAGTGTGGTGAAGCTTAGAACATGCATGAAATCAATTTTAAGAAGGCTAAGGGCCTTCCCCAAATCTCAAAAAACCTTACAATGTGTAGTTTTCTGCACAGGTGCATGGGTTTCAGTGTAGACAGAGGCACATTGAGCGCCTGTGCGTAGACTGAAACGAGATTTTGGGTGCAGGTGCGCAGAACATAACTGTGACTTAGGCGCATGTGTGCACGATGCACGTCTATGGGCCAAAAAACCCGCGCACAACTGACACACTTCCATGAAAGAAAATTCTGGATGGAATTCTCCCAATTCAACTTGGAATTGGATGTTTTGCAGGTCGGCTTGGGCCGGTTAATGCATCTGCAGGTTAAATAAACCAAAATAAGAGCTATAAAAACCCAAATGGGGTAGGAAATTGATACCTTTCCCTAGTGGAGTCACCTATCTTTTGTGCCTCTTTTGCCACCTAGATGAGAAAAACGGAGGTGCTTGCAAGCTTAGTTGGGTTTTCTAAGCAGGACAACTGTAAGGAAAAGGGTTAGATAAAGAAATATAAAAGAAAAACTAAGAATTAAACTAAGAATTAAAATAACAACTAATTTAGTGAGCATAGGGACATAAGAACAAAAGAAACAATAAGACCCATGTCACCAATGGTAAGGTTTATATCAGTGAAAGAAAACACCAAGAAGAAAGATGACTATGAGTCCCTTCTTCCTCCAAGGGAGGGCTCTTAGACCCCCACAAATAAGGTCTTATTACAACTTTGAATGAAAATGGTGAAATAATTCTTTGCTAATCCACTCAAGGGGTGAGATGGATTGCCCAATGTAATGGTGCTAGTATACTCTTGATGAGAATAGAGGATTCCTTAAGAGAATAGTAGCAACATAACTTTACTATTGAATTCCTTAAAAAATGAAGTGCACCCATGACCTTTTTATAACACCTCTTTGAGGTATTGTGCAACCATCTTGTAGTGTGGAAAGAGGCTAATTAGGGCATTTTCAGGTCTTTGACCAGACACCCAGTCGGATCTAGTCTAGATTTGAGTGTCAAATCAACTTGGAAGCTGAACCAGAAGTGGGTGGGAGGCCGACCACTCTCATAAATGCACCGTTCTCATATGTGCGTGGATTTTAGCGACCACAGTCGCGCATCAGGCACATGTGCGCTTTTCCCGCGTTTCTGTTTTGCGCATGTGTGCACACGCCCTGTGTAGTCATAACGCACTTTAATTTTGTCACTGGTTGTATAGTTTTTGACCCTTTGGAAATTCTTTTGTGGTAATTTTGGTCCATGGGTGACCTCATAACTGTTTGACGATGCTGGATTCTTGTAACCATTTGCGGACGGAATTTCAATGATAACAACGGGCCCCACATGATTGAGAATGACATAAGGACCATAAAATTTGGGAGCAAGATTCTGACAATGTTCAACTTTGAGTGAAGTCTGCTTATAAGGTTACAAATGAAGAAACAAATGGTCCCCTTCAACAAATCAACGTTCATAACGAGCTTGATCTGCTTGCTGCTTCATGCGATTTTGAGCCATCACCAAATTGTCTTTGAGGATATAGTGAATGGCCTTGCATACTGTTAGATTTTTCTCAACCTCTTGAACCTTAGAGACACCTAGCATGTATGAGAGAACTGATGGTGGATTTTTTCCATAAACTGCTTCAAAACGAGTCATGTGAGTGGATGTATGGTAAGAGGTGTTGTACAATAATTCATCTAGTGGTAACCACTGAGCCCAATGATGTTGGCGGACAGATGCAAAAAATATTAAATATGTTTCCAAACACTTGTTGACAATTTCAATTTGGCCTTTAGTTTGGGGATGATAGGAGGTGCTAAGATGTAATTGGGTTCCCTGTAGCTTGAACAATTCTTGCAAAACAATTCTGGTGAACATGGGATCCCTATCAGAGATAATAGAATTTGACATGCCATGAAGTTTGAAGATATTATCCATGAAAATTTGGGCCACTTTGGATGTGGTGAAGGGATGTTGTAGAGCATAGAAATGAGAATATTTGGAAGGACGATCAACCATCACCATGATGAATTTCTTGTTTCCATATTTAGGGGGGCCCACAATGACATCCATAGAAATATCCCACTAAACAAAAGGGGGAATTGGAAGGGGTTGGAGTTTGCCAAGGGATTTGACTATTTCTCCCTTATTGCATTGACATAAATCGCATTCAACAACAAAGGTGGAGACGTCACGTTTCATACCATCCCAGAGAAAATAAATTTTGACCCTTTCATAGGTTTTGGTAAACCCGGAGTGCCCAGTGGTGGGTGAAGCATGAAGGTCAAAAAGCACCGTAGATTTAAGTTGTGACTATTTTCTTAAATATAGATGGGATTTGCAGTGAAACTCATTATTGTGCCAAGAGTGCCTTGGAGAGTTTGGAGAAATTGCTTGCAATTGCTGGATCAGACGAGATATTTTGGGATCTTGCAACCATTCCTTACGAGCATCTTGGATCCAATCAGGTACAACGAAGGAAGGGAAAAGAGGGACCCTTATTCTTCATATTTTTGGGAAAGAGCATCAACAACCACATTTTCTTTTCCCTTCTTGTAAATGATCTCATAATCATATCCAAATAGCTTGGTGACTCATTTTTGTTTCTCCAGGGATGAAATTATTTGTTCCCAAAAGTACTTGAGGCTCCGATGATCAATTTTAATATGGAAGTGTTGCCCCGATAGATAAGGATTCTAGAGATCCACGACATGTAAAATAGTCAACATTTCATTTTAATAGATGGATTGGCCCAAATGTTTGTCAAAAATTTGTTTTCTCGTGAAGGCCAAAGGATGACAATCTTGCATGAGCACTGCCCCAATTCCTTTTCCGGAGGCATCACATTCCAAGACAAATTAAGTCTTGGTGAAATCGAGAAGCATTATGAACAGAGTCGTGCACATAGCATATTTGAAGGCATGGAAGGATTGGTAAACTATTGCAGTCCAAGTGAATGCATTGTTTTCAAGGAGAGCAGTGAGAGGTGCTGCAATTTTTCCATAATTCTTAACAAACTTGTGATAATAACTTGTTAAAACCATAAATCCACGCAAGGTATTAACATTTTTATGGAAAGGCCAATCTTGCATAGCTTCAATTTTATTAGGATCCACTTGTACATCGTCCTTTCCCACAATATGACCAAGGTACTCCACTTCTGAGGCTCCAAAGGCACATTTATATTGTTTAAGGAAAAGTTGGTGCTAAGAGAGTAGATGGAGAACTTGATCCACAAGGGGGAGATGGGATGTCCAAGATTTACTATAGATGAGAATATCATCAAAGAAAACTAAGACAAAATGACAAAGAAAATGAGGAAGACATGATTCATGAGAATTTGGAAGGTGGAGGGGGAATTACATAGGCCAAAGGGCATGGCCAAGAAATCATAGTGACCTTCATGAGTTATAAAGGAAGTCTTGGGACTCTCTGCGTCTTTCAGAGGTATCTGGTGGTAGCCAAAACAAAGATTAATTTTAGAAAAGTATTGAGCACCACTCAATTCATCCAAGAGATCATCAATGAAAAGAATGGGAAATTCATATTTGATAGTGATTTTATTGAGGGCACGAAAGTTAGGACACATGCGCCACGTAACTTATTTATTGAGTACCATGATCACAGGAGAAGAATAGGGGTTGGTTCTAGGGTGCATAACACCCGCTTGGAGAAACTCCTGCACGATTTTCTCAATTTCGTTCTTTTGCGAAAAGGGATGATGATAAGGGAAAACATTAGGAGGAAGACTCATGGGAACAAGGGGAATGGAATTATCATGAACACCATGGGAAGGGGGAAGTCCTTGAGGAGTGGAAAAAAAAACTTGGTGTTTGGAAAGGATAGATTGGAGGTTAGGATGCATGGAGGGTGTCTCAACTCCTTGAATGGAATGGAGTTGGGAAATAATACATGAGTGACCTTTCTTGAAAATATTTTCCATTCAATGGGAACTGATGATCTCAGGAGAACCTACTGTGAGTCCTTGGAATTGATATTGTTGTCCCTCCTGGTGGAATTTCATGGCTAATGCCTTAAAATCCATGAGAATGGGGCCCATAATGCGTAACCATTCAACACCTAGCACAATGTCACAACCACCCATGTCGATGGAAAACATATGATATTTCAGGTGGTATGTCCAATTTGAAGACGTGCATTTTCAAAACACCCACCACATTTCATGGACCCGCTATTTGCTATCATGATTTGAAAATTGTTGACTACACAAATATAGAAATTGGTTTCCTGGGAAATGCGGCGATGAATAAAATTATGGGTGCTTCCAATGTCAACAAGGATGTTGAATTTTCTATGCTTAATATAGCCAATGAGCTTGAGGGTTTGTGGAGTAGAGAAGCCAGTAAGGGCATGCAATGAAATTAGGGGGTCAACTTTGGGTGGGTCAACGAGCTCCATAGTAGCATCAGGAAGGGGTATATCTTCAACAAGGGGACACTACAACTTCTTATTGAGAAACATTTTCTGAAATGGCCATAAATTTTTTTTGTTCCTTAGACTTGTTCCTAGGAAAATATTTTTCATCTCAATTATAGAAAAGACGCTTGATTTGGTGCTAAAACATTTCAGCGTGAGTTAATTTCTATACTTTGAGGGGAGTGGTAGGGGGGGAAGTATTTGTGGGTCGAGGGAAAGGAATAAAACATGTTTCTTTTTTTTTGGGGGGGGGGGACCAACTTGTTGGGATTCTTTGGCACATTTAGTAGCTTCCACCCAAGTATGAGGGTGAGCCATGAGGACCTGGGCTCATATTTCATCCGTTATTCCACTGATAAAGGATTCTAGGAAGAACACATATGCCATGCCCTTCGTTCTGAAGGCTAAAAGCTCAAAGGAAGTTATAAAGTTTTCCACTGTTCCTAATTGTTTGAACTTGGTCAAACGTCCTAAATAGTGGGTTTCAGTGTCAAAGTGTTCATAGAGATTTGCAACAAACCGGGCCCATGCAATATACTCCTGGCGTGCATTTTTATTCCATTGCCACCATTTCCAACATTCAAGATTTAGATAGAGAACAACATAATGAATTTTGGCCAACTCATCAGTAATGCCATGCAAAGAGAAATAATGATCCATTTCAACTCGTGGGGTTAGAACCATCAAATTTATTGACCTCAACTCGGGGAAGATAGGGGTCACAATGAAAGGTGTTGGACCGAAAAATCATAGAATGGGAGGAATCAACACCATCTAAGTGGGAAAAACACTATAGAACACAAACTTGAATAGAACAGAAACTAGAAAAATGGGGTAGCTTATCTCTAAACAAAAAGATATGTTGGCTACGCTTCATTCACATGAATCTTTACATCACACTCCATTGCATACTTAAAGGGCCTCCTTCATCTGGATTATATATGAGAGAGTGAGAGGAGAACAATTCCCATGATGCATGTGGGATAAATTGGACTAAGTTTATAAAATTCCATAGGCATGTAAAACACTAGGACTTCCCAGGTGGTCACCCATCCCAGTACTACTCTAGCCTGAGTGTGCTTAACTGCAGAGTTCTAATGGGATCTGAGGCATTAACGCTATGTTGTAGGAATGTACATAATACCACTAGGAAATCATTACATGATGTCTGTAATTAACAAATGAAGATGACATTACATTCCATTCCCCATCAAAAGGGTGGCTATAATGGTTTATCAAAACCACAAGCTCAAAATGGTGATTCAGTGGAAAAGGTGGATGGCCACTGAGATCCATCTGGATCATTCCTCCCCCCTTAGGAAGAAATGGTCCCCATTGCATCAAGTTCCCTTGGGAGACAGGGAGACTTATGCTAAATATGAAGCTTGGTGTATTTCTTTCCTTGTTGAAGAAGTTGTCCTGCTTAGCTTGTTGAACGATTTCATGAACCTGTTGCTGGAGGGGTTGGATCCGTTCAACCAATCTCGTTGCGTGATCTACCTGAGTGTGGGAGGAATCTGTCGGTGAATATGCATCATGAAAAGTATGAAGGGTTCTGTTATAAACTTTCCTGATTGGACAATGTAGAGGCACCCCCGTAGGTGGAACAAGAACATCTTGGTACTCTTCTACAATCTCGTCGATCTTCTTCTGTAGGACATAAACGTCTTGGGTTGAATCTGCAGTGGTTGCAATGTCCTTCTATTCACCTTGTGATTGGATTGTGAAGAGGATAAACTTTGTAGTATGAGAGATTACTTTGTGGCATTGTTTTGGTGGGACAATAGCTGGAACTACCTCTGGTATCATGTATAGTTGACCCCCCAAAGTAACAATGATGCTATGGGGTCGAGACTCATAAACATCATGATGCCTCCACATATATGGTTGGCCTAATAGAACATCACAAACTTCCAGTGGGGAAACATCACACAATACTTCATCCTTGAAGGGCTTGATGCCATAGGACATGCGACACTGCTGGCTGACATGAATATCTTGACCTTGGTAAAGCCACCTGATGTTGTATGGATGCAGGTGTGGTATTTTTGGCAAATCCAACCGCTTGAAAACCTCTGCTGAGATGATGTTCTTTTGGCTTCCACTATCAACAATAAAATGCAGTGGGTTCCCCTTTACCCACATCTATGAATGGAATAGGTGATCCCCCTCCTCATGATCCTCTTCTGGATTGTTGTAGTTGCAATAGTAGCAGTGGGTTCTGCATCATTGATCTATCTCCTTTTATTATTTTTTGAATCAGGGTCCAAGTCGGGGTTCGACTCTTTGTCTTTGAGCTCAACCACCAATGACTGTATTGAGACAAATTCATTAGTATTGTGCCAAGGGCTATTATGGAACTCACACCACTTTCCAGTGTCTTTCTTAGGCTTCCCGTTACCCTTCTTTTCCTGCATCTGGGACTCGCTCTCTTGAATTTGGCCTTCCTTGCTCTGTCCTTTATTATGTGAGTTAGAATTTCCTTTGCCATGCTTCTCCCACTTACTATGTTGCTTGAATTTCTATTCAATTTTGACTGCATATCGATAACAATCTCCTAGTGAGGAGATGTCCAAGAAATCCATCTTTGTTTTGATGTACCTATGTATACCACTTCAATACTTCAAAAGTAGGTGTCGCTCAGAGCCTTTGATACCCAGATTTGAGTGCAAGGTATGAAATATGTTGGTGTACTCTGACACCATTTGGTCTCTTTTCTGACACAGAGTTGTCCATCTCATGTATTGGTCATCATAGTTCCTGACAGGGTAGAACTCCTCCTTTAGGGATTCTACAAAGGCCACCCAAGTGGGTTCTCTCAGAAATAGTGTAGATTCATCTGTGATGTACCTCTCCCAATAACCTTCCCACCAAGATCTGACATGGGGAAGGGATTTAAGGAGCGTAGAGGTGATCTTTTTACTGCCAGAATTTTTTTGGACAAAGTAATAACCTTATAGAAAATTCAACCATTTTTCTAGAGCATCTACATCTATCTGGCCTTCAAATAACGAGATATCAAAATTGAATTGTACCTTGAAGGGTGTCACACATGCGAAATGGCTTCTTGTCGAATATGCCTCAGTCGCCTCCAACGATAATCTTTAAAGGATTTGAGAAAAATTGTCCATAATCTCGTTCCTCTGTCGCATGAGGGATTCCTTGAGCAGTGTCTTGAAAAGATCTCATGTTTTGTCATCTTTCTTTTCTTTCACCATGGGAGGTTGCTTGGGCTAGCGAGAGAAGTTGTACTCAAGCGAAAATAGCTCGAGACCCAAATCTCTATACCCTGAATAAGATAGAAAATACATGCCTACAACATAGCGTTAATGCCCCCGATCCCATTAGAAATTCACAGTTAAGTGTGCTCAAGATAGAGTAGTACTGGGATGGGTGACCGCTTGGGAAGTTGTAGTGTTTTACATGCCTATGACATTTTATAAACTTAGTCTGATTTATCCCACATGCATCATGGGAATTGTTCTCCTCTCACTCTCTCATATATAATTGAGGTTAGGAGGCCCTTTAAGCATAAAATGGAGTGTGATGTAAAGCTTCATTCAACATCTCTTTATGTTTAGAGATAAGCTACCCCATTTTCCCATGGTTTTCACTATATTTATGTGTTTTTGTGTATTTCATTGTTATATCTCGGTTATATTCCTACCTTCATGTCATTCTCAAAGTAATATGGATTATTGGAAAAGGTGGATGCGGTGGATGGCCATCGAGATCCATCTGGATCATCTTATTTGGCTATTGATTTATAATATGTCAACTAATGATGACATATTTTGATTAGAACTCAGTTAGATATTTAAAGTTTTGGAACAAATTATGTAAAAGATACTAATAGTGAGCCTATAGGCCACATAAAACTAGTCACACATGTTGGCAAATGTTTACCAAGTAGTGTATGCTTGTCATTGATGGCAAGTACAGCAGTGAAGATGTTAGGATAAGAAGGATAAAAATCCCTTGGGGAGTCAGACGTGAAAGCTCAGGAGGAACAACGTTGAATAAAACGCGCGCAGTAAAGGCAAAGCTCAAGATACGGGAGTTCGCAGAGGAGAAGGAAGACAGAGATCCACATCCGTTGGATCTCATTCAGAAAACCCGTCCTCCGTCAGATCGGACAGGAGTTGTACGAGGTTTACCATCGAGAAAAGCCAAGGTGAAATCCCGACATAATCAGGACCGTCTATTTGGAAGGACGCATGGCAGCAATCGGGCGCCACCGGGAGAAGCTCGATAGGAGGACAGGTCTCAGCCGTCATATCCGAGCGTAGGGACCCGACCACCGTTGGATCAATGAGAACCTGCAAAGGTCTTTAAAGGGAGTGAAGGTTTGGCTACGGTCATGAGGATAATGGTCATATGGACCAGGAGCGTAGTCATCGGAGTTTCGAGGATCACGAGTTGGATATGTCAAAGTTCCTTGACAACAAAAACCCCGAAATTGCGATATGATCTCAACCGTTAAATCAAGAATTAGATCTGGTCCGTTGATTTCCTTCATCGGAGAATCGGGGATCGCAATTTCAATATGCAAAGAACACTTGAAAACGAAAACCCCGAAATCACGATATGCGATTTCACGAGTTAATCACAGTCGTTGGATAAAAAGTGATCTAGACCGTCGATCCAACACACGTCAACATACCACGTCACCCAGGGACACGTGGCACAACCAGAGAATGACAGGTGTCAGGCAGATCTAACACTTCAGGCTCATGCAA
>JZKD02S2257264.1:125238-136513 GCA_000966675.3 Picea glauca | reverse complement strand
ATTTCCCTGCATTATTGTGATTAGCATTCAGAGTCTCTACAAAAGTTTAAAAGAACCATAATTGTTTAAGCACGGAAACAACTGATTCACCCCCCCCCTCTCAGTTGACCAACAACACATTGTATGTGCATCAACACCTAAGGATCGTATTTGCAGTTCATATTGAATAGAAAGTACATTTTTTTTCTTGGAACACACACACACATACATCAATTGGGTTTAGCTCGGGTGGTTGGGAGACACATACACACATCCACATATATCAATTGGGATTAGCTCAGATGGTTATGATGAATTATTGTTATTCTCCCCACTTAGGTTCAATTTTCGCAAGTGAGCTCTTAACAATTGTTGATTGACCTTAATACATTGGGAAACACCATCAATGGCATAATAATACATTTAATACATTCGGTACTTTTAAATCGGATAATATATAATCTAGCATATACAACATTAAATGCTTTGTTACATAGTGCATATTGATAAACCTTGTGAAGACCACACTTACCACACTTAACAACAAGGCGAGAACACATATTAGAAGTCAATATGGAGGGGAAAAGGGACAACTTCAAGACTTTCATAGAGGAGTTCATTCTAAGCTCCTATTCATAGTGATCAACATCAATAGGGACTTAGAAATGAGTGGGGGGCAAGGGGTGATAAGAGGAGGTGGGGCCCTCAAATCATATTTGTAAGTTTTTAATTGAAATTTGAGAAGGTTTAGTGGGATAAGTAGCTTCATTTAAAATCATGAGGTGATAACAATAAATAATGGAGGAATGATAATAAAAGGGTTAACAAAAATGAATAAATTAAAAAGTGGACAAATTCAATGATTTTATTTAAAATCATGAGGTGATAACTATCAAATATAAATAAATAATAATAAAGGGATTAACAAAAAAAATATATTAAAAAGTGGACAAATTCAATTATTCTTTTACAATTAAAATAAAAATAAAAATTTAGTTTAAAAATATAATTTTATTTGATTGATGAGAATTTTGAACTTAATAATATTATTTTTAAACTTTAATCCATTAAAAAAATTTCAAATAAATTTCATAAATAAATAAAACACAACTTTATTTTATAAAAATTAATTAAAAATTTCAAATTTATTCTTTAATAAAAATAAATAAAAGACAATAAAAAGCATAAAAACAGTCCTTAACATGATCACAATGTCACGTACTGATAATTTAAACTCTGCATATGAAAATTTTAATTAATCCTCTATTTCAAAAGATCGTGTTAATGTATCATATTGGTATCTCTTTATATATTATATGTGTGGGAGTACCAATCTCTTTCTTTATATATTGTATATGTGCGAGCACCAATCTATATATATGTTTTTTATTAACGTTTAAGTGAAGTACCTATTTGTAAAAAAAATTATGTAAGATTTTTTAATATAATTTGTATATAATAAAATATATAATTTGTAGTGATTTTTTAATAGGAAAGATTTATAATATTAAAAAATTTAATGAATTAGTTTTGTTAGAATATAGTATTTTTTTTTCATAGTTGATTAATGTGAAGTTTAGTTTTTTATTTTATAGATATTTTTATGATTTTTATTTTTGGAGTAAATGTAGTCGTCTAAAATTTTTCATGCAATTAAGAGAGGTGAACTCGTGACAAATAATAAGAAGCATGATAAATTCACTTTTAGATTTAGAGCAATTAAGCTAACAATACATCAACTCTTTTAGAATTATCAATTTATTTAAAAAAATATAATGTTAAATTAAAAAAATATTAATTATTATTTTTTAATTAAAATTATTATTGATTTTATCAAATTATTAATTTATTTGAAAATACATAATTTTAAATTAAAAAATATTTTTTTAATTAAAAATATTATTGATTTTATCAAATTATTAATTTATTTGAAAATACATAATTTTCAATTAAAAAATATTAATAAGAATTTTTGTTTAATTAAAAAATATTATTGATTTTATAGAAAATATTTAAAAGTTTAAAGAGAGTTTTAACTATATTCTATTTTGTATCTTTTACGTGATGTAATGGAACTATAAATGTAACTATTTTTTCACGTGTTGTGTTATTCACATTACCACAGTGACCATGATCGTGAATAATTTTTCTTCTCCTTGTTTAATAAGAAAGAGTTTGAAAACTAAGTTAGATTCGAGAAACAATCTTCTTGGTCTGAGACTGCGCATTAGGGTTTTCCTAGGGTTTGTTCACTCACTGTGCATCCTGGCATTTCATGTTCCCCTCTGTTCTTGCATGGTGCACCAGTCCTGTCACACTTTTTGACACATTAAGATGATCGAAGACGAAGGGGTGAAAACCCCCTCTTACCGGAACACAGTTGCACATGAGTCGGAAAGCTCTAGAATACGTCGATTGTCCTTCGAACCCCCGCAACATCTTAGGGACCAAATCCTGCATGAAGAGACTAGACAAGACATGAGCACAAGCATGGATGTAGAATCGTCACATCCAAAAGCTTCTCGAACCTGGATACCGGGTAAATGCATCCCACAGACACCCACAACGCCAAAATATGTCATCAAATTAGCCAGGGTAAGAGAGCATACATAGTTTATGAGGGACCATGCACTCATTGGCAAATTTCTAGGTCTCTGGTCATCTGAACAAGACCTAGCACGTTGGATCAAAACCTGGTGGACTCTGAAAGGAGACTATGAGATTCAACGAAGTTCCAAAGGTTTTTTCACAGTAATATTCTATAACCTAGAAGACAAAGACAAAATATTTGAAGGAGGACCATATTTCTACAACTTTGCAGGTCTGTACTTGCGATTTTGGACAGACCGTTTCAACCCTGGAAAGGAAAACTTCTCCTATTCCCTAGTTTGGATCCGACTCTATTCTCTTCCACATGAGTTATCGCTAGAGGAGATATTAGCGGGCATAGGAAACACTCTGGGAAAGCATGTCAAATCCTCAGAAGCCACCAAACAAAGAAAATATACCTCCTATGTAAGAATATGTGTCTACATGGACATAACGAAATCCCTACCGGGTACGATCACAGTGGAATACCAGGATGAGGAATGGGCACATACCATAGACTACGAACACATACCATTTCATTGCAGGAAATGTCATGAACATGGGCATCTCTTCAGAGACTTCCCCCTCAATGCCCCACCCAAACCCGAAATAGAGGAGAAAATGAAGGAGGGTTTCACACAGGTTCAAAATCGTAAAAATCAAGCTCAGAAGAAAACCCATGAAGGAGGAGGAAGGAAAAACTCCAATGCCAACTCATTTGATGCCCTCAATCAACTTCCAGAGGTAGATGAGATAGAAAACCCACACCTCTCTGCAAACGGGGGTAACACCAACAACAAGGAGAAGCAACAAAAGAAGCCATGAGCAGAACAAAAAATCAATCCAGTTTTGCAACCCCCTATGTATCCAAGAAAGATCCCAGTGATGGAAGAGGACACAACAATGGATCTAAATGAGCAGGAGTTGGCAGACATAGATCTAGATAAGATAGAAGAAGGGCTAAACAAAAAGGATCTCCAAACCATCCCGGATGATCAACTCAGAAAATTTTACAAAGTCTTCCTAGATTCTACAGCAGGAACCATTTCCGAGCTAGGTATAGGTGTTGATACAAACCCAGACCCGAGGAAAATCCCCAAGGAGAACAAAAAACGAGGAAGAAAATATGCACAAAAATTGATAAAGGAGGCAGGAAAATATATGATCAACTCGAGACAAATCCAACGTCTCTCGGAAGGTTCCTTCTCTCATCCCCCCAACTATTAATGATGAAAATATTCACATGGAACATTAGAGGATTAAATGGAAGAACCAAGCAAACGATTCTCCGAAACTGTATAAAAGCTAAAGACCTAGACATCCTACTACTGCAAGAAACAAAATGCGCAAGACCTACATCGGAAGACATATTCAGAAGATGTTGGAGGCAAAGAAAACATTACCATCTGGACTCGAAAGGAGCAGCATGGGGACTTGCCATTCTTTGGAATCTGGCCACAGTGATGCTGGATCAAGCACTCTCCACAGAAAACACACTAACTGCCCACTATAGAGAAATATGATCTGACAAAGATGGAATAATCACCAATGATTATGGCCCTCAGAGCAGCCAAGAAAAATATATTTTCCTCGGAAGCATGGCTTATCTGGGATCTCTCATTGAACAACAAACATCATCCTCACCCTTGAGGAAACAATAGGAGGGAAGAAACACCTGGAGCAGGACAACTCAAAACTCCAAGAACTCATAAACAACCTCAAATTGGTAGATATTGAAACAAGAAATGACACTTTCACCTGGTCCAACAGGAGATCATGCCCTCAACAAATTGCTAGTAGACTGGATCATTTCCTCATCTTGGAAACCCTTCTGTTAGAAGGGTCTATGGTAGAAGCCAACATTCTCCCAAAAATAGGATCGGACCACTGGCCAGTGCAGTTATGGATAGACATGATAGCCATTCCAAAGCTCAAACCATTTAGGTTTGAAAAATTATGGCTAACCCACCCAGACTTCTAGGAACTGTCCCAACAATGGTGGGATAATGCAGAGATCCATCATGGAACCAGAATGTACATATTCCAATAGAGGCTAAATAAATTCAAGCGCTAACTGTGCTAATGGAACAAAGATGCATTTGGAAATATCCTCCATGATCGGAGAGCTGGAAGATAAACTTGAGGACATACAGAAGAGAAGAACACAAACAGGTCATACCGATGCCCAACAACAACAGGAAGAGGAAACCCTCAAAAGGCAGTTGGAAGAAAGATACAAACAGAAGAAAATACAATGGAAGAAAAAATCTCGTGTGCAGTGGCTCAAAGAGGGCGACAAAAAATTCAAATTTTTCCACATATCTATGATCCATAGACGCTTCATTAACCGCATCACAAAGCTGGAAGTCAACCAAGGTAACACCATCCTATCCCATAGGGACATAGAAACTAAATTGCGGGACTACTACAAAAATCTCCTCTCAGAGCCCCCCACAAACAAAACTCCAACAATCCAAAGGATCACTCAAAACATCCTGACCTTAATCTCCCCAGAACAAAATGTGGCTCTCATGAGGCCCATAACGCAAGTTGAAGTCGATCAAGCAGTACAGAGTCTCCCTAAAGGAAAGGCACTAGGTCCAAATGGCTTCACCACTGATTTCTTCCACCATTGTTGGCCCATGCTCCGTCAAGAAGTATGGTTAGTAGTCGAGGAATCCAGGGTCTCAAGCAAAGTCCTCCCTGCTCTAAATGCCACTTTCCTAACCCTCACACCCAAGGAAGAAAGAGTCACCAACCCGAAGAACTTCAGGCCCATACCGCTATGCAATGTGATCTACAAAATCATCTCCAAAGTCATAGCTCTGAGGCTAAAACCCATTCTCCCCTTCATCATCTCTAAAGAGAAGTCTGGATACGTAGAAGGAAGACAAATTTTGGACAACATCATCTTGGTTCACGAAGTCATCCACTCTCTCAAGAGCACTCACACTCCAGGTATGCTTCTCAAACTTGACCTCTCAAAATATTTTGATAAACTAAGCTGGAACTACATGAAATCCCTTTTGGACGCCTTTGGCTTTAACAATGATTGGATCTCCTGGATAATGAACCTCATCTCCTCTACCTTTTTCTCCATTCTGGTCAATGGATTTCCCTCTCAACTGTTCACACCTTCTCGAGGAATAAGGCAAGGCGACCGACCATCCCCCTTCCTTTTTGTAATAATGGTTGAAGGCCTTGGCTGCTACATCACAACTTCCATCCAGAATGGCTCGCTTCAAGGCCTTAATCTACATGGCCTCCAACTAGCCGCCTCACACAGTCAATTTGTTGAAGACACCATGATCTTAAACACTCCCACTGCTCAGGAAGCGGGAAATCTACGAACCATTCTTACAGACTTCAGCGAAGCCTCCAGAACCTCTTTCAACCTGGACAAATCTCAACTTTTCTTCTTCAACACGCTTGTAGCAGTTCAATAACATATCTCTCTCTTGTTAAACGTTCCAATATGCTCCCTACCCTCACAATACCTGGGACTACCACTTTCAGACTCAGTGGCTCACAACATCTCTGGGACTCCCTTCTGCTCTCAATCTCCAACCATCTCAACAACTGGACTTTCTACTCTCTCAACCTTCCATCTAGACTCACTCTCCTAAAATCTGTGCTTCAATCCATCCCAACCTATCTCTTCTCATCCTTTGTTGCTCCCCAATCTATCATAAAAAGAATAATAAACCTCCATAGGAATTTCCTCTGGCATGGTCATGACCGGAACAAAAAAAAGGCTCTGGTCAGTTGGGAAAAAGTCTGCAAACCAAAATCTATAGAAGGCATGGGCCTAAGGGATCTAGGAAAATTAAACAGTACAATGGGGGCAAAAACTTAGTGGCATTGGCTCAAATCCCCCTCAGATCTTTGGGCCAATCTTTGGAAATAGAAATACACCGAAAACATCTCTCAAGATCACCTAATCTGATTGAGGGAAAAAATCCAGGGATCCAACATCTGGAATGCGGCTTTGAAATCTGGAATGGTTAGAGCGTTCTCTTCTGGACGGATTCTTGGCAACAGATGCCCCCCCTACAGTCTGAGGATAATCTAAATTCCTACATGGATCACATTCATAATCTCCCCTCCCTCAAAGTGGCAGATCTTTGGATGAACTCCTCCATTAGCACCCCATGGCGCAAATGGAAAGAGACTGCTCGGGAACTTCATGTGGCAACATATTGCAACTTACAACTGTGGAAAGAAACACTCCAACAAAGGAAAATACGGTTTAGTTTAGACCCAGACATCCTCAGATGAGGATACATTCCCAATGGAAACTTCACACTCAAAGAAAGGTACAGTCTGTAGGAAAACTTTCAGAACAACAAAAGAGAGCATATTTGGACTACAATATGGAAATCTAAACTTTGGCCGAAAATCTCCACCTTTCTCTGGATAATGGTACAAAACAAAATCCTAACTTGGGATAACCTAAGAAGAAGAGGCTTCATAGGACCCTCAATCTTCCACTTGCGTCAGCTGTAGGAAGAAACCATGGAACACCTGCTAAACCACTGCCCCTATAATGAACTAATCTAGACCCAGGCGACCCAGAGCATGAGAAGGACCAATAGGGAGAGAAACAACATTACCAACACTCTCAAAAATTGGGGGGATGGATCCTACAAAAGTCCCATCCTAAATAGACTCTAGAAAATTCTACCTGGTTTTCTAGTCTAACATCTCTGGAAAGAAAGAAATAGAGGAATCTTCCACTCTCAGGCCTGCCCCCCCCCCTTACCCTCTGGACATTCATTCACAAGAACATCCGGTAAAATCTCAAACTTCAACTCTGGACCCCTGAAGACCTCCCTTCAGACCCCTATGAAACCTTTGTTCTAAGCTCTTGGAATCTCACCCTAACCCCCACTCTTTCCTCCATACATGCTCCCCAAGACTCTTTTCCCAGTCCCCACTCTTGGCTTCCTCCTCCCCCAAGATTCCATAAAGTCAATTTTGATGGTGCTTCCAAGGGAAATCCTGGCCGCTCAGGATATGGAGCCATTATTCGGGACAACAAGGGCCAAATACAGTGACTAATGGCAGCAAATCTAGGTCATGATACAAATAACTCGGCAACAATATGGGGAATGATCAAAGGGATCCAAATGGCTATTGAACACAATCTCTCCAGTCTAATAATAGAAGGGGACTCCAAAGTCATCATCAACCTGGCCACCAAAATCATCACTGGAAAGGACCTGGAGAGCATCACCCCCAGTTGGCGTGTCCTTGGGCCCCTTAATAGCTTGAAGGCTCTTCTCAAGCCTACCCTCACTTTAATCACCTCACACATTAGACACAAGACCAACAAGGTGGCAGACCTACTTGCTAATGCACGAGTAAACACTCAAAAAGACATATACATTAACTCGAGCCACTCTCAGAGATCACAACTATTGTCTCAATGCAGTAAGCTGGCACAATAGGATCTCTCTCCCCCAGATGGGGCCAAGTGGTGCCAGGCAGTGCAAGGGGGTATTAATCCCTGCCACCAACCACTCGTTCCCCTAGTTTTGAATGACTAGCATTCACTGCAATTCAATGGAGATGCACTGGGCACCTCGAGGCAATTTAAGGAAGCCTCGCGTGAACTAGGCCGGGTGTACCTACACTAGGCTTGCAGTCACCTCGACCCTAATGGCACCCGCTCACGATAATTCACGAATTTTTATGGAGGCCGGGATGATGGACCATTGTTTCACTCCTCCCTGGCACTTAGCTTGTCTTCTCCTTGGCCTTCTCCGGATCCTCCACAACATCTCAGCTCTGCGCCCACCATTGCCTTCTCTGGTTAAGCTCTCCCAAGCCCGCAACATGCCTAGGGAGCGAGGCAAATCCAAGCGAGGCCCACTGTATTACAGTGCCTACACTAGACGCAATCGCCTACCCCCCACCCATTTCGCCCTCATCATAGCCAGTCGTCTCAGGAAAAACCAACCCCCCATTGATCCTCGTGGTGGCCCCTCCATGGAAGAAAATGCCCCCTCTTGCGAACTCTGCCCCCTCGCTCAGCCGCAGTCTTGAATTGGACCCTCCAAGAGCCTACTCTCCCGACCACTTCTTTGGCATTGGCTCCTACATAGTGGAGGAAGAGATTCCCCCTTGCTGGTAGGAGACCCCCTTGAATGTTACGGGAACGCAACCGAAGAAACAGACGCATTAGAAGAAATGTACGCCAAGATGATGGAGGATCCACCTCCTTCGACCCCACTTCGATTCAAAGAGGAGCACATTCAACTCATCTTTGAGCTGCGACAAAAATTGGATGAACATGCCCATATCCAGAACTTCTTGGGACAATGCTTGGACCTCCTGATGGATGTGATGACAGTATCTCCAGTGAGCAAAAGATGTCCAACTTGTGGACAATTCTTTATCCCATCCTACAACGCTCAAGGACGACCGAGTCCAAGCTAGATCCCAGGTTTCATGGTTTCTTTTTGCTTTCATCATTTCTGCAGAGAATTACCATTCTCTTTCATGTTTTGTAAGATAGTCGGCTATGGCCACTGCACAGTAGAACACTTTGCTCTCTTTTTTGTTACAGCAATCCAGGAGCGACTTCCAATGCTAACAGATCCTACAAAAGTTCCATCCTAAATAGACTCTGGAAAATTCTACTTGGTTTCCTAGTCTAGCATCTCTGGAAAGAAAGAAATAGAAGAATCTTCCACTCTCAGCCCCCCCCCCCCTTACCCTCTGGACATTCATTCAAAAGAACATCCGGTAAAATCTCAAACTTCAACTCTGGACCCCTGAAGACCTCCCTTCAGACCCCTCTGAAACCTTTGTTCTAAACTCTTGGAATCTCACCCTAACTCCCACTCTTTCCTCCATACATGCTCCCCAAGACTCTTTTCCCAGTCCCCACTCTTGGCTTCCTCCTCCCCCAAGATTCCATAAAGTCAATTTTGATGGTGCTTCCAAGGGAAATCCTGGCCACTCAGGATATGGAGCCATTATTCGGGACAATAAGGGCCAAATATAGTGACTAATGGAAGCAAATCTAGGTCATGATACAAATAACTCGACAACAATATGGGGACTGATCAAAGGGATCCAAATGGCTATTGAACACAATCTCTCCAGTCTAATAATAGAAGGGGACTCCAAAGTCATCATCAGCCTGGCCACCAAAATCATCACTGGAAAGGACTTGGAGAGAATCACCCCTAGTTGGCGTCTCCTTGGGCCCCTTAATAGCTTGAAGGCTCTTCTCAAGCCTACCCTCACTTTAATCACCTCACACATTAGACACGAGACCAACAAGGTGGCAGACCTACTTGCTAATGCACGAGTAAACACTCAAAAAGACATATACATTAACTTGAGCCACTCTCAGAGATCACAACTATTGTCTCAATGCAGGAAGCTGGCACAATAGGATCTCTCTCCCCCAGATGGGGTGACAAATGGCAAGGAGGTGGGGGCCAATTGGCGCCAGGCAGTGCAAGGGGGTATTAATCCCTGCCACCAACCACTCGTTCCCCCAGTTTTGAATGACTAGCATTCACTGCAATTCAATGGAGGTGCACTGGGAACCTCGAGGCAATTTAAGGAAGCCTCGCGCGAACCAAGCCGTGTGTACCTGCACCAGGCTTGTAGTCACCTCGGCCCTAATGGCACCCACTCACAATAATTCACGAATTTTTATGGAGGCCGGGATGATGGACCATTGTTTCACTCCTCCCTGGCATTTAGCTTGTCTGCTCCTTGGCCTTCTCTGGATCCTCCACAACGTCTCAGCTCTGCGCCCACCATTGCCTTCTCTGGTTAAGCTCTCCCAAGCCCGCAACATGCCCAGGGAGCAAGGCAAATCCAAGCGAGGCCCACTGTATTACAGTGCCTACACTAGACGTAATCGCCTACCCCCCACCCATTTCTCCCTCATCATAGCCAGTCGTCTCAGGAAAAACCAACCACCCATTGATCCTTGTGGTGGCCCCTCCATGGAAGAAAATGCCCCCTCCTGCGAACTCTGCCCCCCCGCTCAGCCGCAGTCTTGAATTAGACCCTCCAAGAGCCTACTCTCCCGACCACTTCTTTGGCATTGGCTCTTACATAGTGGAGGAAGAGATTCCCCCTTGCTGGTAGGAGACCCCCTTGAATGTTATGGGAACACAACTGAAGCAACGGACGCATCAAAATAAATGTACGCCAAGATGATGGAGGATCCGCCTCCTTCGACCCCACTCCGATTCACAGAGGAGCACATTCAACTCATCTTTGAGCTGCGACAAAAATTGGATGAACAGGCCCATATCCAGAACTTCTTGGGACAACGCTTGGACCTCCTGATGGACGTGATGACAGCGAGCAAAAGATGTCCAACTTATGGACAATTCTTTATCCCAGCCTACAACGCTCAAGGACGACCGAGTCCAAGCTAGCTCCCAGGTTTCATGGTTTCTTTTTGCTTTCATCATTTCTGCAGAGAATTACCATTCTCTTTCATGTTTTGTAAGATAGTTGGCTATGGCCATTGCACAGTAGAACACTCTGCTCTCTTTTTTGTTACAGTTTCAGTTACAGTTTCAGACATGTTTTCAATTACAGTTTCACACATGCTTGATGGCCACCTGTTCTGGTTTCCCCGCTGTGGCGGGACAGGTGGCAGAACCATGGTTTTTTTTTTGTATAGACACGCAATGATGTAATATATTTTTGGACTCTTTTATTAAAA
>JZKD02S2257264.1:80306-118528 GCA_000966675.3 Picea glauca | reverse complement strand
ATTGTCAAAATCACTGGAAGACTTGGATATAAAGAAAGCTAAAATTGAAAAATAGAAGAGAATAATTGCAACACAAGATGAGGAAATGAAGGAGAAGGATAAAGTCATTGCAAAATATGAAAGATAAGATGATTACAAACATTGAAGAATTGAAGAACAAATTTTGCGAAAAATGTTATTTGGTAGGTGCTAGACACATTATCTGGGATGAAATCATAAATGAAGTTGCCAAGATATGGGATTATTTCAAGATAATTGATGATGAAATTATCTTAACAAATGAAGCAGATGAAGTTATAAAGAAATCATTTTAGGAATTAGGAACTTAAGCAGAGGTTGATAACCAGATTATTAAGTTCCTAAATTCCAATTCCACTGAAACATTAAGAAGAAAAGGTCTGAAATACAAAACCACAATGGTTATGGAGGCTAAAAATATTTTTACAAAAAGGAATTTATTGCAGATTGCTAAGAAGAAATTTACAATGGTGAAGGAAAACATTGACTCTTTCAAAAATATATTTGAAAACATAGTCAAGCTGGGGTTACCTTCAACTTTAAATGTTCAAGGAAGCATCTTATTACACGAATGTTACATAAAGAGTTTGTTCATAGCGAGACAAAATGAGACAAAGTTCCAAGGTATGGATGGAAGTTTAAGAGGGAAAAATATTGTGGATGTGCTGAAACATGATTTCTGCATTCTGTGGAAAATTTAAAATCTATTTTCAAATCCTCCTACATATGAGAGATACACTCAGCTAGATATTGCATTCAGGAAAATGAGGTCATTCCAGTATCCATCAAGGAAAATATGGAGACTTCTTATCCAACTATTGAAATAATGACTTCATGTTTTGCAAGGAGTTGTTTTTCATTTTATTATAACTATTCCATTTCGACATAATGTTCATAGACATATTTGTGTACAAGTTTTGTTCAAAGAAATGAGAATTTATGCTTCATGAGGTAATGGAAAGATATGATGGGAAGAAAGAAGGTGTTTGTAAGTTGCATTTAGTTAAATGTAATATGTATTTTTTAATCTTTTTTCCATCCCATTCAGTGATCCAGGTGGATATTGGTGGCCACCCACCTATTCCAACTGGCTCCTCTTGAAATTTTTTAGTTCAACACGTTTCTCTGTAATGATGACATTTATTTGTAATTGTGGCTTATGCACTTCCAGGGATATCCTGAAGCCCTACAAAACATGCAGGTGGATATTGGTGGTCTCCCACCTATTCCAACTGGCCTATTTTGGAAGTTTTCATGTCAGTACATCTTTTTGTACTTCCAGGGTTGTTTTGGGGCCCTAAACAATGTCTTTTTTTTTATAGTATTTCCATAGTCCAATTATAGACGAAGTAAAATTTTGATAGTATAATGTGTAGTTCTCGACAACACCTTTCCAACGGTTTATCACACGCCTAAAATTGAGGTCGTATGCAAAAGTTATGACCCTGGGAAGTTGATGTTGGTTGTGGAACCTGATTATATTTATCATTCAAAAGTTCGTTTGGACCCCATTCCCTAATGGGGGGGTGTGGGGGGGATTTATCCCCCACAAATGTCTCCAGGAGGGTCCAAGGCGGGGGCAATGCCCTTGAAGAGAAATATTGGGAAAAGCTGCCTTGTAAAATATTGTAATTTCGTAGTCAATATGGACTGTTCATTATAACGTCGTAGATCTAACGATAGAAGTTGTGTTAGTGTTTTTTTCCCTAGAAAGAAACCCTCTCTTATGAGGGAATTGTATTCTGATTGTGTATTATCAAGAATATTGTATTCTTAGAGAGAATATTGTGAGAGAAAGAAGAGGAAGTTACAATAGGTGTGTTGTAGTTTGTATCCCTTCATTTTGCTCAATAATAAAAGGAAGGACCTGGCAATTTCTCTGGTGGATGTAGCCCACATTGCGTGAACCACATATATTTGTGTCTCTATGGAATTGTGTATCTTATATGTTTTATTTCCATATTTATTTTATTTCATTGCTCCACGATCCTATTTTTCTAACAATTGAGGTACCAACTTACCCATCAGGGCCCACACAACTTTTGGCGTTTCATTTCCTAGGGTTAGGTTTTTGGATGTTTAGGGTTTTGGAATTCATTATTAATGTTAAAAAGTATTGTGGAGCCTCATTGTAATCATTCTTCTCAGATGAATGCACCTAGTAGCCACATCTATTCTTAGAGATAGCTACCACCATTCAAGCACATTCTTTTCAGTTCTGCAGTTTTACAGTTTCATACTATTTTCTTTATTAATAGAAGTTATTTTTCACTAGATATGTATTGTTGTTCTCCATATCTCTGTATTATTGTATTCAATATGTTATTCATTTCCTTCCCCTCATAAATCCGGATCACTGGTATCAAAGTGGTTTGGTCTTCATTTGTTTTTCTTCATGCATGTCCCAACAAGATCTGGGTACATGAAGTTGGGACTCGAACTAGTCAAGCCTTTGCAAGATCGACCATGTCGAGCCCAACAAAAACTCATGGGGGATGATAAGAAAGATGATGGATCAGGATATCATTTTAAACTATTTCTCAAGAAATCCCTTGCGTGACAAAGGAATGAAATGATGGACAACTTTGCACAGATCCTTCGACGACTTCCCACAAGAGACACATCTTCATCAAGCAACCATGAAATCCCCTTCAAGGTACAAGTACATTTTGATATTCCATTATTTGAAGGACTGATAGATGCAAATACTATAGATAAATAGATGAATTTGCTCGAAGGGTATTTTTTGGTTCACAATTTTTTCGATAGGGAAAATATTACTTTTGCACTCCTCGAGGCTATCTCTCATGTTATGGACTGGTGGGATACTTACTCTGAGAAAATGGCCATAGAGGAATCTGCAATATTTGTGGTCTCCCCTACATGGGATTCCTTCATAGATTCCATTAAAGAACAATACTACCCTGTTGGAAGCTACAAGGACCAATACACAAGATGGACCACATTGCGTCAAGAAAGGGACTAGACAATACCATATTTCACCAATATTTTTCATACCATGCGCACCAAACTGGGTATCAAAGACTCTAAACAACATCTGGTGCACAAATATCATGGTTTTCTGCATAGATACTTTCAAACAAAAATGGATTTTTTGGACATCAAGTCATTAGGTGCATCTTATAGATATGCGGTCAATATCGAGCAAACATTTAAGTAGAAGAGGCAAGAGTTTGGATTTGCAAAATCCTCACAGCTGAAGCATGACAAAGGCGACCCAAACCCCAAAAACAAGGGAACAAGAAAAGATGTCCACTCTTAGGAAAACCAGTCCAAGATGAAACCCAAGAAGAGTAATGAGAAGTCAAAGAAGGAAACAGGAAAGTGGTGTGAATACCATAAAATCCCTTGGCACAACACCGAAGAATGTCCCTCCAAGTAGTCACTAGTGGTCGAGCTAAAATATTCCGAGTCATAGGTAGATTCTGACTCCGAATAAAATCTAGAAGGAGGGAAGCAGATTATTGATGTCGAACCTAGTGCCACTGTCGCTACCACCAAAGTCCAGCCAAGTGAACTAGAAGAGCCAGAGGAAGGGGAATGCCTCTTTCACTTACAGATGTGGGTAAAGGGGGCTCCACTTCATTTCATTCTCAATAGAGGTAGTTAAAACAACTTGATCTCAGCAGAGGTCATCAAGCGACTGTACCTCCCGAGGACACCACACCCACAACCCTACACCGTTGGTTGGATTCACCAAGGAAGAGAGCTTCATGTAAGCCAAAAATTTCATCTTCCCTACGACATCAAGCCCTTCAAAGATGAGATATTGTGTGATATTTCTCCCCTTGAATTTTGTGATGTTCTTTTAGGCTAACCATATTTTTGGAAGAGACATGATGTGTATGAGTCTAGACCCCACATTGTTATTATTAGTTTGGGTAGACAACTGTACAATATACTATAGATAGCATCTCCTACCGCTATTTCTTTAATCTCTGCTAAACAATGAAGTAAGGTCATTTCACATACCGAGAAGTTTGTCTTCTTTGTGATCTGTGTTCGTAGTAAGAAGAAGGTCATCGCCACATCCGTGACCTCTACACAGAGTCTCTCTTTGCAACAGAAGAAAGTGGACGAGATCATGGAAGAGTACAAAGAAATCTTCTTCTCACCCACCAAGGTGTGGATGCACTGTCAAGTCAAGCATCCAATTGATCTAACCCCAGTGAAACTCTTCCTAATGGACCAGTCTATCGTCTCTCGTTGATGGAAAATGATGAAATCGAGGATTATATCCAAGAGTTTTTTCAAAAGGGGCACATAAGACTCATCTCCTCCCCTTGTAGAATCCTAATTGTATTGGTGCAGAAGAAAGACGAGACCTGGTGTCTCTACATCGATTACAAAGCATTAAACAAAATCACAGTCAAGAACCGATACCCCATTCCACGAATTGATGAAATTTTTGACCAACTCAAGGGGGAAACGTTATTCATCAAGATTGACCTAAAGTATGGCTACCACTAGGTTCCCATTGAACCGAATAATGTATGGAAGACAACTTTCAAATCTAAAGAAGGTCTCTTCAAATGGATGGTCATGCCCTTTGGCTTAACAAATGTACCAAAAAATTTCATGAGGTTGACGGATGATGTATCGAGACCCTTCACCAACTATTTTTTGGTGGTGTATATGGATGACATCCTCATCTTTATTAGAACTTGGGAGGAGCACATGCAACATATTCAACAGGTTTTGAGCACTCTACGACAACACAAGATATATGCCAACTTGGAAAAATTCTCCTTTGGCATGAACGTGGTCCAATACTCAGGCTACATTGTTGATGAGAATGGGGTACATGTGAATCCAGCTAAGGTCCAAGTCATTCATGACTGGGAAACCCCGACCAAACTAACTGAGCTTCAGAGCTTCTTGGGACTTGCCAACTTCTACCGACGGTTCATGTTGGGATTCTCCCATATTGGATGACCCCTTAGCCAAGTAACCAAGGGTGGTGGAAAGGAAAATTTTGCATGGGGGAAGCCACACAAACGAGCGTTTTATGATATGAAGCATCACTTGTGCTAAACTCTAATACTCTCCTTACCCGATATGCAACAATCGTTCAAGATTGAGACTAATGCATTTGACTATGTTGTAGAAATAGTTCTCACTCAACACGATCATCCAGTAGAATACCATAGTGAGACACTCTCAGATATCATCAGGAAATAACCCACCTATCATAAGGAAATGTATTCCATTGTGAAATCTTGTCGTCAATGGAAACATTACATTTTGGGAAAGAAGATAATCATCCACATTGATAAAAATCTCTGCAGGTCGTACAGTCATAGGGGAAGTTGCAGAATGGCCGCCATCAAAAGTGGTCCACATACATGCAACAGTTCCATCTCAGCATCAAGTATAAAACATGGAGCACAAATCATGTTGTTCATTGCCTCAGTCGACATCTCGTTTCTTCACTCACCATCGTGCTCTATTCTTGTGGGAATAAGGAATCTAAGTGGCCCGAACTTTATCAGCGAGATCCTGACTTCGCCACCACCTATCATCTCTTGGGTACATGCGTGAATGTCACCGATTTTCAAATTCAGGATGGATTGTTATTCCATCTGGGACACCTCTATGTTCCCACAAGTGAGCGTGCAAAGATGATTTGAGAGGCTCACTACAGTTGGATGGTAGGAAATTTTGGCATGGAGAAAACTATGGTCATTCTATAGAAACATTTTTATTGGCCAAAACTTTGACATGACATCAGCAAGAATATCAGATTTTGCACTGTCTGTGCCATTTCCAAGCCAACCATCAAAAAGCAATGATTATACACCCCTCTTTCTACTTATGAGAGTACTTGGGAATCCATCTAGATGGATTACATGTCTAGCCTTTCGTCCACCATGAAAGGAAATGATTGTGTATTTGTGGTGGTTGATCATTTTTCGAAGATGGCTATTCTCACATCCCCTCAAGAAGAGAATCACAACAATAGATACTCCCAATCTCTTCTTCGAACGAGTGTGGGTCCATTTTGGGATACCAAAGACCATCATCTCATATCGGGACAACATTTTCCTCAACACATTTTGGTCGAGTCTCTGGTCATTGTTGGACACCAAGTTCACTAAATCCACTGCCTTCCACCCTCAATCCGATGGCCAAACAAATTTCATCAATCAGATGATTGTGCACATCCTGTGCATGTATAACTCTAAGAATATTCATACATGGCATGAGAGTCTCCCCTATGTTCATCTCAACTACAACATGTCTCTCCATAGCTCCATTGGCCATAGCCCATTTCAGGTGGTGCTAGGATTCCAACCCTTAGGTCCCATTGATGTTGCACTACCTTTTGCAACCACACAAGAATAATCTTCCCATGTTCAGTCTGAGGCCAACAAAGCCACAAGATTCATTGAGTGGATTCAACACATCTGCCAATAGGTCCATGAGATTTTGTAGAAAGCTAATGCTAAGTACAAGCAATGCCATGATTAACACCTAGTACCACACAAGTTTCAGGTGGGAGACAAGGTCTAGTTACATTTTCAAAAAGAGCGCCTTAGAGGGACCCATCAGAAGCTCCGTCCATTTTTATATGGGCCTTATACCATCACCAAGGCTGTGGGTGGCAATGATTTTGAGCGCAATGCTCCCCCCTTCCTTGGATTTCACCTAGTGTTCAATCTGGACCTCCTCCGACCATATTTTCCACCGTTATTGAACACCTCAAAGATCATAGAACAATTGAAACCAATAGAGCTCAACCCTGAAGGAATGGAACAAGAATCCATTGATCATATAGTGGACACGTAGGTCAAGGTAACTCACTAGTAGAGGATCCAACTTTATCAGGTTTTCAAGGTAGGGCATCTCTTGCACCAAGGAAAGTGGCTCACCTAGGGCCAAATTCAGTATAAATTTCCTTACATGATGGGGCAACTCAACGCAATGGATACCATTACTTCCTAAGGGGGGAGGACTGATCCAGGTGGATATTGGTGGCCACCCACCTATTCCAATTGGCTCCTCTTAATAGTTTTTAGTTCGACACGTTTCTCTTTAATGATGACATTTCTTTGTAAGTGTGGGTTCTACACTTCCGAGGCTATCCTAAATCACTACATAGCATCCAAGTGGATATTGGTTACCGTCCACCTATTCCAACTGGATTATTTTGGAAGTTTTCATGTCAATACATCTTTTTGTACTTCCAGGGCTGTTTTGGGGCCCTGGACAATGTTTTTTTGGATTGCCACAGTCAAAATGTAGATGGATTCAGAGTTTGATGGAATAATGTGTATCTCTAGAAAATACCTTTCCAACGGGATATCACACACCTAAAACAAATATCGTATGCAAAATTTACGACCTCGAGAAGTTGAGGTACCAACTTACCCATCGAGGCCCACATAACTTTTGGCGTTTCATCTCCTAGGGTTAGGTTTTTGGATGTATACGGTTTTTTTATTCATGAGTAATGTTAAAAAGGCCTAAGGAGCCTCATTGAAATAATTATGCTCAGATGAATGTGCGTTGCTGCCACATCTCTTCTCAGAGATAGCTACCACCATTCGAGCAAGGTGTTTTCAGTTCAACAATTTTACAGTTTCAACCTATTTTCTTTATTCAATAGAAGTTATTGTACACTGCATATTTTTTGTTGTTCTCTGTATCTCTATGTTATTGTATTCAATCTATTTTGATTTCATTCCTCTCATAAATCCGGATCATTTAGTCAATTCTAGTTAATGTTAGTTGTACAGTTGTTTAGTTACTGACATTATTAACTTGATTGGAGATGCATTGGATCCCGACTGTATGGTTCTATTTATTTAATTGTTATATAATTGGCATATGCATATCCATAAACATAAATTATAATTATGTATATCAGTATGGGAACAATAAACAATTGCTAAATATGTATCAATATAGAAACTAATGTGAAATTCCACATTATCTATGTTCAAGTTCATTTAAAGAGTGAACAATAATATTTTCAAAAAATTATAAGAAGACTGCAGAAAAACATAACATAAAGCTTCTATTCATAAATAAACCACAGAAAAAGAGAACAATGGTTTTTAAAAATGAAGATCTCACTAGTGTTGAATAATAGTAGTACTATGTGTACAAATACTGTTGAGTTCATGGATTTGAATATATGTATTTTCCTTGAGGAGAGAGATCACGATTGGAGTTGAGAACTGGATTTAGCAAGTCCTCAGGAGAGAATCCATCTTCTAGTGAGGGATAATATCAATCGTTGATCACGATAGAATCAATGGTGATTCGACATTAAACGTTATTGTCAATCAATAGATCAGATTGAGAAATAATCTCGAAGGCACAATGTTTGAAGGTTGGTGGCCCAATGGTCCAGTGTCCCGATGGCCTTGTTTCATGACATTCAATTTATCTATATCGGCCTATCGACCGTGGTGAATTATTAATACCATGTGAAAGGTGTTACCCTGGTGCCGAAATACCTATCTTTCAGCATGCCGAGATCACGGTTACATCTATCACGGTTTCCTACTAAATAATTTTGATAGAAATATTATTGTAGGTGAAGTGTATGCTTTGGATTGAAACAGATCTCCCTACAATATTTTTGACGAAGAAGATATGCAGGATGGCTACTCTCTTAAAACAAAATCCCGATCAAGTTGTTAAGTTTCGAGGATCGCTCCAACCTTGTTGCGATCGATTGTTGTCTATGGATTCATAAATACTCATGCTATCTGCCTGAGAGGCTATGTTGTAACAATATTTTCAAGTGTGACTTTATGTCTAAATGGCAGAATCAAAGAATAAAGGGTTTAGACATTAAATCCATTCTCCCTAGTTTTCCATATATGAAAGGGCTCTTGAGTAAGCTCTTATATTGGACTCCTCAAGGAATCCATCTGGAAATGAACTCTATAATTAATAATTCCCTGGAGTTTCACCTGAAGGAAGACCAAGATATCTATAGGACAATTCACCATTTCATACACAAGCTAGTATATTCCTTCTCAGTTATGTCCATACACAATGTTGTTCTGTTGAGAAATTTATATAAACTATTCTGCTACCAGTTCAACATACATTTGGATTTCCATTTGAAATGGAAGGTATCACTATCCTTGTATAAACCTTCTTTTGATATCAATATTTCAATCATCATTAATCACTAACATTAAATTTTTTTTTGGATGTAGACGTTGAGGCAATTCTGACTTACAGTGAAATTGGATTAGGGGAATTCTTGGTACTAGTCTTGGCCCGTCACTAAATGTTGATAATCACTTGATCATCAAATATTCATGTCAAATATTATTGAACCATGGGAAATATCAAAGAATTATTTTTTGAAGGAATTATCTCTAATGTTCTAGGTTTTTCAAGAAATACAATATACCGACTATGAAGTTACGATTAAGACAGAAGATGACTCAGTTTATAGTGGAAATTCAAAGTATTATATTGTGTTTGTAGGCTTAGGGAAGGAAGTTGGAGCAGAGAGTGATTCTATTGTTTGTGAGAAGAGGAGATCAATGGTGAAAATTAATTGTGCATGGGTAAACAACGCGACAACTACCAAGGATTAACCCCCCACAATTTGGCAACGTGCGTTAAATATGAGGATGCATGGTGAGTTGTGGTAATTGTGGGCACCCTTGTGCATTCGGATGGAAAACAGGTGCTAATCCTCCAGAAACCAACATGTGGTAACAATGTTGGCTCTTGTGAAGAGGTAAAGGATTAGGCACCAATGTTCTACGGAGCCGACGACTAAAAGTTAACTATGAGTCGAGGTCATAGTGCTTGGTGGTGGTAGTGATTGGCACTACCACTAGGTGGCCGATGGTGGTATTTCCAAGTGGTGTAGGTTTCCTCTCATACTGGGTTGGGTTTTATCATCAAACACATGCAACCACTCAGAGAGTGACATGTGGCTCATACATAAAATGACACATGCCAATGTTATTTAGTCAATTCGAGCATGTGAAAGTCATGAATAAAGGTGACACATGGTATCCTAGTCATCAGGAGACACATGGAGAGTCCTTATCAACATGTTATCATGGTTACATGAGATGTCATATGCCTCAAGTGTTGAATGTATGCACAAAGTTGATGTCATGGGGGGATGGTGACCCGTTGGTGTGAGAGTGATCTAGTTGTTCACTTCAAGGCTAGATGTACAGGTGACAATGATATAAGACCATGAAACAAGATTGATATTTAGTTCTTTGTATAAGAGAAATGACGATGAAAATTATATCATTTATTTGATCAATGAACCCCATTAAATCAAGTCTCAACCATCAAAAATACTAAGAGACTTGAGATATTTTAGGTTGATGTAACCATTCACTGAAGAAACGACACATGTCTAGAAAAGTTCCACATCATAAGGATTTTGTGGCAAGCCCTTAAACATATATTGATGGCTCATATTAGATAAGACATTATATCGATGACTATCATGCATGTCAGATATCAAATATCGAGAAATGGAGGAGCACTACATAGTTGAAGTCCCGGTGAGCCCATGACCAAGTTGTCCTTGAAGATTCTGGTTGTCTAATTCGTTGCCAGATAAATGAGCAAGAGATTTGTCTGGACTTATAACATACCTGGGCCTTAACGATAATGGGAAACAATGCATATGTCATACCAGATTGAGGCAAATGAGTTATGAACCAATATGTGAAGGTTCGAGGGTCTGATAGCCCGATGACTTGGTGAACATGGGAACAAATCCGACAATTATGATCTATCCAAGGGTGATCAAACAAGTATTGTATGTCATAGTTGTTATGTGGAAGGAATGAGATCCATGGTTGAGATTAAATGAGGGATGGGATCTTATGGCTCTTGTGATTTGGGGACATAGTATATGTTTTGGTGGAGGTTAAATCAATGGAAGAGATCTCTTTAAGATCCAGATCTGACGACTACTATTCATTAAAGTGTCGTTGAGTGTTTTGGTACCTTGGTGGTCCCAGTGAATGTTGATCAATGGTCCATATCCAACATATATTGAATCCAATGGATATCGAGCATTAAATGTTTTTCTAGATG
Source organism: Picea glauca (assembly GCA_000966675.3). NCBI lineage: Eukaryota > Viridiplantae > Streptophyta > Pinopsida > Pinales > Pinaceae > Picea > Picea glauca. The sequence continues at coordinate 107,440 of JZKD02S2257264.1, read as the reverse complement.
TAGAAGTTGAGGCAATTCTGACTTATAATGAATTTGGATCAGGATAATTCTTTATATTTCTCTTATCCCATCACTCACTAGTAAATTTGGGTCTTTTTGTGATGAGCATTTCGACACTCTTGTGACGTTATGTCGTGGATATTGCAACGAATATTGGGCCCCTCAAATGTCGCTTCATGTTTCGTGGAAAGTACAATGAACCTGTGATAATGTCGCAAGAGAAACGACCCAAGGAAGTCATCGCAAGTGAGACGACCTACAGTGGTCTTCACAAGAGAGATGACCTACGTGAGCATCGTATGAGAGACGACCAACGGTTATCGCCGCAAGAATGAAAATTGAGGAATATTGTCGCAACAGAGACGAGCGTAGTGGTTCTTGCGACGAAATTTTCAAGCATAAGGTATCGTTGACAGTAACGATAGTTCATCGCTCTTGCGACGACCCTAGTAGTTCTTGCAACGAACTATCAATACTATCGACGATCCCCTTGATTGGAAGAGAAACAAACTATCCTAGTTTATGTGACGAACAATTTTCCTCAAGAGCGACGGAGTGTCGATAGTTGTGACGAACTATCAGTACTATTGACGATCCTCTTCATTGCAAGAGAAATGACCTATTCTAGTTTCTACAAGGAACAATTCTTCCCAAGAGAAGCGAAGCATCAATAGTTGCGTCGATAGTTGGGATAATTAACTTGATTTGTCCCATCATCTTGTTCCATGAGATACTCATTTTCTTGATCATGTTCCTCAACTTGTACAACATCATTTCTACTACTACTTGGTGCAATATTCTGCAGAAAGTTAGAGGGAAACTCTAACTTTATAATTACAAACAATCAGGCAAAATTAGTATGTATAACAAATATTCAAACAATATATATATATATAAAATTAACAATATAAAAACAAATAATGAATATATAGCTAATTATCATGGGATGATATTCATTTGATCCCGCATCAATGTGCCCATATTTCTTACAATGTTTTTTAGGTGTTGCTATTAAAATTCTAACGGGACATGTAGTGAAACATATTTTGGAAGGGAAATAACATCTACCATCACCCTTTTCACCCTCTTTACTTTTTTCCCACCTCTAATATTCTATGACATTCTTCTGCACAAAAATACCCTTTATGAACCGCGCTGTTATAAAAATATTGTCGCAACATCTCTAATTTGGAAAATATTTATAGATAATTTTTTCATCGCAAGAGCGACGAACGTTGACCAAGTTAATGTTGACTTTGTCAAACAGTGTAATGGTAAATGTTGACTTTTTCAAACAGTGTAACGGTCATCATTGGATCATCTCTCTTCCTACGATAACCAAAGGTCGTCGTAAGAGTGACAAGAGTCCACTATCTTCACGTTCATCACTCTTAAGATGCACAACTGGTTTAGTCTCAAGAGCAATGAATTCAGGCTGGATTTATAAAAAAATTGAAAAATTTAACTCTTTTTCTTAAATTTTGTGATGAAAGGGTACTTTCATCACAAGTAGTCGTCGCACATTTTTAATATGTAGTAGTGACTAAACATCGTAAATCACTTGATCATTGAATCTTCATGTAAAATATTATCTAACCATGGAAAATATCATAGAATGATTTTTTGAAGGAATTATCTCTAATGTTATAAGTTATTCAAGAAATAAATGATCCATATGGATATCGGTGGCCACCCACACTTTCCAACTGGCTCAAAACAACTTTTTGACATTTTTGGCAATTTACTATTTTTAGCAGTGTTTACTTCCGGGGCCATTTTGAGGGCCTAATTTAGGTTTTTCCGTATCAAGCTCCTCAATGATATTCAAAGGCATTATTGAGCCCCCAAAATGAATCTCCTCGATGATACCTTTCCAACGGGCTATCACACGCCTAAAACGGAGATCGTATGCAAAAGTTACGACCCCAGGAAGTTGATGTACTAGCTTACCCAAACGGGGCTCACATGACTTTTGGCGTTTCATCTCCTAGGGTTAGGTTTTTGGATGTATAGGGTTTTTGACATTCTTGCTTATTGTAAAAAGGCCTTCAAAGCCTCATTGTAACCTTCTTTTTGCGAATGTGCGCTTCCATCACATCTCTTCTCAGAGATAAGCTGCCACCATTCCAACAAGCTTGTTTCCGCTGCATTTTATAGTTTTAGCTTATTTCGTTATTGAATAGAAAACCATTTTTACTGTATCTCTGTTATTTTGTGTTAAGCACCTATTAATAATCTGTATTCATTTCATTTTTCTGATAAAATCTGGATCAGTGGTATCAGAGCAGTCTGCTCCTTGTCATCTTAATGCATGTCCCCAATGAGGTCGGAGTACAAAGAGTTGGGTCTCGAGCTTGTTTCTCTTTAGGACAGAAGCTCTCGCACGCCCAAGCGACCTCCCATGGTAGGAGAAAATAAATATGATGGGATAGGAGATCCTTTCAAACTATTGATTGAGGAATCCCTCATGCAACAGAAGAACGAGATGATGGATAGTTTCGTGCAAATCCTTCGGCGATTACCAACATGCGACACATCTTCTTCGAACGGAGGTGCCACCCCCTTCAAGGTACAAATAAACTTTGATATTCCTATATTTGAAGGTCAGATAGACGCAGATGTTGTAGACAAGTGGTTGAATCTACTAGAAGGGTATTTTTCTGTTCATAAATTTTCGAATAGGGAAAAAATTACTTTTGCGTTCCTCAAAGTTGTTCCCCATGTCAAAGATTGGTGGGAAAATTTCTGTGAGCAAAAGAAAACAGAGGAAACCTCATTATTTTCAGTCATGGCCACCCGAGAATCCTTCAAGGAACAATACTACCATGTCGGAAGTTATGGCGACCTGTATACCAAATGGACCACACTGCGGCAAGAAAGAGACCAAGCAGTGCCAGATTTCAAAAATATCTTCCATACCTTGTGCACCAAGTTGGGTATCAAAGATTCAGAGCAACATCTGGTGCTCAAGTATCGTGATGCTCTACATAGATACATCCAGACTGAAATGGAGCTTTTTGACATCTCATCCTTGGGTGCGGCCTACTGATATGCCGTCAAAATCGAGTAGAAGCTCAAACAAAAGACGTAGCAATTTGGGCCTGGGAGCCCCTCACAAAAAAAGCCAAGAAAGGGCGGCCCCAACCCACCGAACAAAGGATAGAGAAAAGATGGATAGTATCAAGACAACTAGTACAAGCTACAAGCAAAGAAGGACACCAAAAATACAAAGAAAGATATCGGGAAGTGGTGCGCCTTTCATAAGAGCCCTTGGCATAACACTGCTGACTGCCGCTCAAAGCAGTCGTTGGTGGCCGAAGTGAAATCCTATGAATCAGATGCAGATTCTGACTATGAGACAGAACCAGAAAGGGGAAGATGGATCATTGACGTGGAACCCAGTGTCACCATTGCTACCACCAAGCTCCAGCCTGGTGAACCAGATGAGCCAAAAGAAGGAGAGAGCCTCTTCCATTCATAGATGTGGGTAAAAGGCACCCCACTACACTTCATTGTTGATAGTGGTAGCCAGAAGAACGTCATCTCAGCAGAGGTCGTCAAGTGGCTGGCCCTGCCAACAACATCGCACCCACAACCCTACACCATTGGATGGCTCTGCCAAGGAAGCGATCTCCGTGTAAGCCAACATTGCCGACTGTCGTACGACATCAAGCCCTTCAAAGACGAGGTATTGTGTGATGTTTCTCCTCTCGAAGTTTGTGATGTTCTTTTGGGCCAACCTTATTTATGGAAACGTCATGCTGTATATGAGTCTAGGCCTCGTAGTGTTATTATTACTTTGAACATGAAATTGTACAGGATACCCGAGGCAGTGCCACCTAGTGCTATTTCCTTGATCTCTGCTAAGAAATGCAGGAAGGTCATCTCATAGACGGGGAAGTTTGTCTTCTTCATGATTCTCTCTCACAATAAGTGAAAGATCGCAGCCACATCTAGGGTCTCTATGGTCGACCTCTCCACATAGCAGAAGAAAGTAGATAAGGAGTGGAAGAATACTTGGATATCTTCTCCTCACCTACATGGGTACCTCTGCACTGCCAGGTCAAGCACCCCATAGATATGACCCCCGAGCTTCCCAATGGGCCAGTCTATTGTCACTCTTTGTTAGAGAATGAGGAGATCAAGCGACAGATCCAAGAAATTCTCCACAAGGGGCACATACACCCCAACTCATCACCTTGCGGGAGCCCAATCATGCTGGTACAGAAGAAAGATGGAACCTGGCAACTCTGTATTGATTATCAAGATTTGAATAAAATCACTGTCAGAAACTGATACACGATTCCCCAAATCGATGACCTCCTTGATCAACTCACGGGGGCCAAATACTTCAGTAAGATTGATCTGAAGTTTGGCTACCACCAGGTCCTGATAGAACAGATAGATGTATGGAAGACCACCTTCAAGTCAAAGGAAGGACTTTTTGAATGGTTGGTCATGCCCTTTGGTTTGACAAATGCTCCAGCCACTTTCATGAGGATGATGGACGATATCCTGCGACCATTCACCAATAATTTTGTAGTGGTGTATCTGGATGAAATTCTAATTCACAACAAGACTTGGGTCGAACACTTGCATCATATTCAACAGGTTTTGCACACCCTGCGATAGCACAAGATATACGCCAATCTGGAAAAATTCTCCTTCGGCATGGACAGGGTCCATTACCTGGGCTACATCATTGGTCAGCATGGCGTACATGTGGATCCAGCCAAGATCCAAGTCATCCGTGACTGGCTAGCCCCAACAACAGTCACTGAGCTACGAAGCTTCTTGGGACTTGCTAATTTCTACCACAGGTTCATGTTGGGTTTCTCCCATATTGCATGGGCCCTCAGCCAAATAAACAGGGGTGGTGGTAAGGTGAAATTTGTGTGGGGCCAGTCCCAACAACAAGGGTTCGATGATTTGAAGCAACGCTTGTGCTCAGCCCCAGTACTTTCACTACCAGACCTGCAACATCCCTTTGATATCGAGACAGATGCTTCAGACTATGCTGTGGGTTCCATTCTCACTCAGCACGGCCACCTCGTGGCCTATCATAGTGATACACTATCCGATACTGTCTGTAAGTAACCTACTTACGACAAAGAAATGTACTCCATTGTGAAAGCATGCCGCCAGTGGAGACATTACATTCTTGGGAAGGAGACAATCATCCACACTGATCATAATCCACTACAGTTCATGCAGACATAGGGAAAACTGCAGAATGACCACCATCAAAAGTGGTCCACATACTTGCAACAATTCCACCTCAACATCAAGTATAAAACAGGAAGCACCAATCACGTCGCTGATTGCCTCAACAGACCACCAATCGCAACACTCACCACGGTGTTAGACTCTTATGGCCATGATACATATGGATGGCCCCAACTCTATGAGACAAACCTTGACTTCGCCACCACCTACCAAATGTTGGGTGCAAATGCAGTTGTCGATAATTTCCATCTTCAGGATGGGTTGTTGTGTCGTCTGGGCCATATCTGTGTTCCATCAAGTGAGCGAGCGAAGCTGATCTGGGAATCCCACTATAGTTGGGTGGCAAGACACTTCGATGTCGAAAAGACAATGGCGATGCTATAAAAACATTTCTACTGGCTGAAACTTCGACAGGAGGTCGGCAAGTATATCAGGTCCTGCACTGCCTGCGCTATTGCCAAATCGACCACTAAGAAACAGGGCCTGTACACCCCTCTTCCTACTCCTGATAGGCCATGGGAATCCATCTCAATGGACTACATGTCGGGTCTCCCATCCACCAAGCGGGGAAATGACTGTGTTTTTGTGGTTGTTGATCACTTTTCTAAGATGGCAATTCTAGTTGCCTGCAAGAACAACATCACAGCAGAGGCCACTGCCAAGCTCTTCTTTGAATGAGTTTGGGTACATTTTGGAATCCCACAAACCATTGTATCAGATAGGGATAGTTGATTTCTCATCACATTTTGGTCGAGCCTCTGGTCACTGCTGGACACCAAGCTCACCAAATCCACGGCCTTCCACCCCCAGACAGATGGCCAAACCGAGGTTTTAAATCGAATGATTGTGCATATCCTTCGCATGTGTAATTCAAATAACCCTTGCACATGGGATGAGAGCCTTCCCTATGTCCAACATAGCTACAAACGAGCCTTGCATAGCTTAACCAACGACAACCCCTTTCAAGTGGGGTTGGGATTCCAACCATTGGGTCCCATAGATGTTTCACTTCCCCTTGCAGTCACCTCAGTTGACTCATTTCCTGCTCCAACTGAAGCTGACAAAGCCACCCAGTTCATTGAGTGGATCCATCACATCTGCCAACAGGTTCAATATATCCTACAGAAGTCCAATGACAAGTACAAACAATGCAATGATCAACATTGGGTGCCGCATAAGTTTCAGGTGGGCGACAAAGTTTGGTTGCACTTGCAGAAAGAATGCCTTACAGGACCCCATCGGAAGCTTCGCCCACTACATTATGGACCATACACTATCACCAAGGCCATGGGGGATAATAATTTTGAGCTCAACATTCCTCCTTTCCTTGGCCTGCACCCAGTGTTCAACGTGGATCTCCTTCGCCCTTATTTCCCACCATTATTGGACACCTCAGAAGTAGCAGAACAACTGACACCAACAGAGCTCAACCCTGACTGCATACAACAGGCATCCAATGATCATATTGTGGACAGACATATCAAAGGCACTCGACAACAAAGGATCCATCTTTACCGAGTCATCAAAGTAGGGCAGCTCCTGCACCAAGGCAAGTGGCTCACCCGGGGCCAAATTTAGCAGAAATTTCCTCATCTAATGGGGGACCTCAACGCAATGGATACAATTTATTCATAAGGAGGGAGGATTGATCCAGATGGATATCGATGGCCACCCACCTTTTGCAACTGGCTCAAAACAACTTTCTGACATTTTCGACAATTTTTACTTCTGGGGCCATTTTGAGGGCCTAAATGAAGGTTTTTCAGTATAGATCTCCTTAATGATAGTTGAAGGCATGATTGAGACCCCAAAATGAATATCCTCGACGATACCTTTCCGACGGGCTATCACACGCCTAAAATGGAGATCGTATGCAAAAGTTACGACCCTGGGAAGTTGATGTACTAGCTTACCCAAACGGGGCCCACATGACTTTTGGCGCTTCATCTCCTAGGGTTAGGTTTTTTGATGTCTAGGTTTTTTGGCATTCTTGCTTATTGTAAAAAGGCCTTCAGAGCCTCATTGTAACCTGTTTCTTGTGAATGCGCGCCACCGTCACATCTCTTCTCAGAGATAAGCCGCCACCATTCCAACAAGCTTGTTTCCGCTGCATTTTACAGTTTTAGCTTATTTCGTTATTGAATAGAAAACCAGTTTTACTGTATCTCTATTATTTTGTGTTAATCACCTATTAATAATCTGTATTCATTTCATTCTTCTCATAAAATATGGATCAATACAATATACCGACTACGGGGTTACAATTAAGATAGAAGATGGCTCAGTTTATAGTTGCAAGTATGCTATTTGTCTGTATTCCTGGGGGAGGAGGTTGGAGCAAAGAGAGATTATACCATCCATGATAAGACGAGATCAATGATGCTAATTAATTTTGCATGGGTAAACAGTGCAGAATCTACCAAGGAGTGAACCCACACAATTTTGAAACATGCATTAAATAAGAGGATGCATGGTGGCTTGTGGTACTTGCAGGCACCCCTCTACATTGGGATGGTAACTAGGTGATATCCCCCTGCAAACCATCATGTGATCATGGCACTGCATCTTGTGACGAGGTAAAGGATTAGGCACCAATTTTCTATGGATTCAAAGACTGGAAGTTAACTATGAGCTGAGGTCATAGTGCTTGGTGGTGGTAGTGCTTGGCACTACCACTAGGTGGCCGATGTTGGTAGTTCCAAGTGGTGCAGGTTTCCACTCATACCGGCTTGAGTGTTGTGAGAAAATGCATACATCCACTCAAAGAGTGACACATGGACCATACATTAAATGACACGTGCCAGTGTCGATTGGTCCATATGGGCATGTGAATGTCACGAATCAAGGTGACACGTGGTAGCCTAGTCAACATGTGACACATGGAGAGTACATATCCCGTGTGACATGGAACACGGGATGTTAGATGTCGAAAGTATTCAATGTATGAACAAATTTGATATTGCGAGGGGATGGTGACCCGGTGGTGTGAGAGTGATTGATTCATCCACTTCACAGCCACATCTACAGGCTACAATGATATCAGACCACGAAACATGATTGACCTTTAGTTCTTCATCTAAAATAAATGATGACAAATATTATATCATCTATCAGATCAACAACCCTAATTACATCAAGTCTCAGCCATTAGAGTTACTAAGAGACCAAAGAGACGTCAGGTTGACGTAACCATTCACTGAAGAAACACCATGTTGCTAGAAAGGTCCCACAACATAAGGATTTTGTGGTAAGCCCTTAAAAACAAATTGATGGATAAGATTGGACAAGTTGTTAGATCGATGACTATAATGCATGTCATATATCGGATATCAGAAAATGGAGTAGCGCTACATAGTTGAAGTCCCAATGGGCCCTTGTCCCGGTTAGACTTGAAGAATATGGTCATCCAATTTAGTGCCAGATCAGTGGAAGAGAACTTCTTCGGGTCTTATAACATGCTCGAGCCTTAATGAAAATGGGCCCCAATGTGTACATCACATTGGATCGGGGAAAATGAGTTATGGACAAAGATGTGAAGGCCCGGGGGTGCAATAGCTCGGTGACCTGGTGGACACGGGAATAGATCCAATGACTATGATCTATCCAGGGGCGATCATACAAGTACTATATGTCGTAGTTTTTATGTGGATAGAATGAGATCCACAATTGAGATTGAATCAGGGATGAGATCTGATGGATCTTGTGCTTCAGAGATGTAATGTATGTTTTGTTGGAGGTTGAATCAATAGACAAGATCTCTCTGAGATACATATTCGAAATATACTATTAATTAATGTGTCGTTCAGTATTTCGGTACCTTGTTCGTCCCAATTAATGTTGATCGATGGTCCATATCCAACCTATATTTAATCCAATGGCTATTGAGCCATGATTATGAGATATGTGCTTTGGTGGATAGAAATCAAACCAAGGGTCCATATTTATTTGAAGCCTAATTGAACGACTATTGACTGTCATGTCTCATACTCAGATCCAAGTGAATAGAAAAGCATGGAGCATAAGGGAACTCAACCATAATTCATGGAGGTATAGAGGAAACTCCATGTACCCATTGTGTGGATGTATTTTTCAAAGGATGGAGGATATAAATAAAGATGTCTTAATCAAGTTAATTGCAAGTGATATGGAGATGTGAAAGTGAAACTGAAGAATATATGCTCTGATGTCTGAAGTGATGAAGTTGATCTTAGGTACAATGACGTGGAGGATGAGGCATGCTAGAGAAGTCTTCTAAAACTAAACTGCAAATTACAAAATTCTTCAGGGTGGCACGAAGGAGTAAGGAAGCAGATCGGTTTCTGCTATAGGCTGGTTCTTATAAACAAATTATATGGGTTAGTTCCCATAAGCTAAGTTGGAGCTCAAGTTGGAGCTCAACAAGGGGATTGTTGTCCCCTGTAGATTGATGCCTGCAAAATACTATTGCATATTGGTATCTACTGTAAGTTGGTGTTTACAAATTTTATATATATAGAAGTTTTTGAGGTTTTTCTCCCATTTTGATTTCCACATTAAATCTCCATGTATAGTTAATTGCATGATTAATTGTTCATATTAGATGCTGCTAAATAGTATACTAGTAAAGAAATTGTGAAAAAAGATATAATTTGGAATATTGATTCACCCCCCTATAAATACTCCAACAATACCTCATTACCCCAAGACCCAAGACCCTGTTGTATTAGATTGACCCCTCAATTATAAAATTTGTTGAATTTATTCATGGACAAATTTATAGAAAAGTGTAGGATTTATTTAATTAATATTTTATTTGATATAACTATTCACTTGGAGTGATAAAGCTACAAAAAGATATAATATTGTAAGATGAAACTATATTTGTATATATAATTTACTAATCTTTATTTTTACTATACATATTAAGTCTTTATTATAACTTGTGGTAAATTATGCATGGCGTAGTTTACAAAACTTGGAGAATTATTTAGTTAATATGTATTTGATATAGTTATTCGCTACAGTAATAAAGGTAGAGGAAAAGTGTAACATTTTAAGATATGATGAATTGAAGCTATATGTATACGTATAGAGTTTACTAATTTTTATTCTTATCCATATCAAAGCTTCTTATAACCGCTGGTGAATTTTTTCATTGAAGATTACATAACTAAAAGATCTGTAATATTCATGTATGTAACAACAAAATTTTAGGGCCCAAACAATCTTTCTTGTACCAAAAAATGTCGACACAGTCTATACAAAAAAAACGCATGCATTTCATAACCTATGCAACAAAATTAGGACATAGACAAATAACGGATTCCTGTGCATGTGCAAATTTCCCAAAACTCTTTAGAATAGTTGATGACATCGGATTTCACAACACTACTAGAAATAACAATGATAATCAATTATCAATCCAGGACAAAAGTTAGGTAACTATTATAAAATGCACAACAATGAATAATAAGGAATGATAGTGAACAAAAACAATAGAAGAACCATGGCCCATTATATAGCTTGTTTCTTTATCTTTATTGCTACTGATCCGGGTGGCGTACTAGTTGTAATCTTTTCTCACACATTCACTGTTAGCTTTTCATTGTTCAAGCATGTCTAGTTTCTTTCTTCCTTGTATTTTGTTTTCATTGAAAGTATGTTTTTCTTCCCATAGAAACCATTGGATGTAGGAGCATCCAACGATTAAAAAATACTTGTGGAGTAGCCGTTGGATGTGAACATTGGATCTCCTTCAAGCAACATGAACTGGACTGATACTTCTATAACCTACCACAGACTTGTTGTGGGTCATGGTTCGATATAGGTTCATGCTAACTAGAAGTACCTCCAAAATTCTTTCCTAAGGCTCCACCTTCCTGGTGCAGTGTACCAAGAACTAACGTGTTAAATATCTTATATTTACCTGCTACTATCGGATAGCAAGTTGATACATTTACACCTTAAGGATGATTGTCGAATGCCCCTCTGTCCTTGGGATTGATCTCATGGTATTTTAGAGGGAAATTATTTATATTAGTTGCTGGTGAACATTTCCTCCTGATCTCTTTATCCAATATGGTTAGTTGGCTACTCTTGGATAGAGGCCCGGGTCAGGAAGGCCATCATTTGGGACTTCCACCATCAACATCATCTTTGAGGTTGAGTTTTCTCTGTTATTTAAAATTCCTTATAAATAAACTTGGATCAAGTCTATGACAACATATGAACGGTTGAAAGGATTCTTTGTACACATTGTAATCTGCAACTATTTCGGGTTTCCCATGGCTGCGCATGCATGGAACACGGTTCCTAATTTTCTTCTATGGTAACGAATGTGCAAAGGAAGCGGGGCCACGAGGGCAACTATATGATTGCACATTGTACAATCCCTAGATGTCATCGAAGTGTCAATGTATCCATCATTGATATGAAATATTGTAATACCCCAGTTTTGAGCCCCATATTAAATAATTTATTTTTTGAATTTATGAAAGGCTAGAGTGCCCAAACAATTAAAAGAGGCCAGCGTGCCTAGGAAATATAATGTTTTGATCATTATTAATAATAAATAAATCATTGAATTCTAGAGGGAAAATGACAAGAGTTATAGGGGGCTATGATTCCACAAGAGAGGGGGCTTGAGGGGCTAAGTGTTTATTTTTATATTTTATTTACCCATTTTTTTTTTAATGGAAAATATCAGTTACATGAGATTCTTGGGGGAAGGCCATGTGGTTCTCTAATTCCAAGAAGTATATAAACCCATATTTCATTTGTTTGGGGGTTTAATCACTCACCCACACTCTCTCATTCTTCATTGTGCATTGTTCACACCTTTCATTATTTTCTCTCTCCATTCATTCTTTCACACACTCTTCATTCCTCATTCATTTTGATCTTGGATTGGGAAATAAGAACAAATTGTTGGAGATGAGTCATGGTTTTGTTGGTTGTAATGACTACTGGTGTATTCCAACCATGAATCAATGCCTGCATGTTTGATATGCATTGGCATGTGTTAAGTTTTTCCCAAAGATGTGAATCCTGAGAGTCCCAACATGGAGATTCTTGACCAGATGCACTGGAGCCTTGAAAGGAGGTGGACAACCTGAGGGATTGCATGGCAGAGAAGGGGGTTCATTCTCTTGGGTTGTCGAGGCTGGGTATAAGAGATATGGTGTACTTTGGATTGTTGTGTGTGCTAGAGCTTGAGTGATGACTAATTTGGGAACTTGAGTGACACTCTGGAATCATCCTTGTGAATTCATAACCATAGCTCGGGGGTGAAATTTTTGTTGAGACTTGGAACAAAAGTGTCTACGGTTGGATGGAACGTCGTTGGTCTCCATACAATTGGTGATTCATTTCATTAAAGATAAGTGCTCTCTTCCATGTGTTTCTTTTCTTATACATTTATTACTGTTATGTATTGGTTAATATCTCTGATATGTGCATATTTGATGTGCCTAATTTCTGGTTATTTCTATGCATGTCATGTTTAAACATTATTAATACTATAGAATGAATATTTACCTCTGCATGTGAATATTTCATGCTTCTTAATTAATTAAAAAATTATCAGAATTCAAAATTAGTTCAGAAATGAGCTTGAAGTAGCATGCCTGGCTTGTGGGTGGATGGGTATGTTGCAGATTGGTATTAGAGCTTCTATTTGAAACATCGGGCTGGTATGGGATGGAACTGTTGGCTATGTTATTATGGTTAAGAAATAATATGTCTTCAAGATATTAAATCTCAGGAGAGATAGCGTTGCTGAGATCGCACAAAATCCATAACATCGTGTAGAAAGATATACTTTTTAAAGGATCGTGGAATCGTGATTGTTCCCTTTTCAATTCGGGAGCGAACACAACCATTGAATCAACAAATTATACATCATTAGATCAAAATTCAGGTGAATGAGGACCTTCAGATAGAGGTGAAACCAGAATCTGAGAGAGATTAAGTCACAACCATCAGATCGAACCGGTTGATCATCAGTCGTTGATCGAAACCAAGAAAGAGATGGAAAGCTATGAAACTTCACCACTTCAATTATTATTAGAGACATGGCATAATCATGAAATCCCGAAGTCTGAAGTTGTGAAGTCCTACTGGTCATCTGATCTGATAGGAAGTTTGGGAGTAATGCAAGCTGTAGATCTGGAGTGGAAGGATAGAAAAGTTTTGGGACTTCGAAACTTCACCACTTAGGTGATTATTGGAGACTAGGAAAAGCCACAAAATTTTGAAGATGCAAAGTGTTGAAGCCATGAAGTGCAAATCCGCAGTTTGCGAACTCATGCAGACTGTCAGGGCTTTTCTCAACCGTTAGATCAAGAAGTGGAAGGAAGTCATAAGCACTTCGACAGGTATCACTATGGGGGAGTTGAACGATTCAGGAGCTGTAATATCCTGGAGTCCCAGAGTGTCGAAGTCCCGAAGGAAGTGCCTGTGCATAATTCAAATTATGTACCAGTTTAAAGGGGTTGTGGAATAATTTGACAATATTGGTGTTAGCACTAATATTTTCATGATCAAATTTTGGTCTTAAAAATTTGTATTTTTCTTATATAAAGATAATAAGGTCTTCTTAGCATATTTTTGTCCATATTAAGGTCATATGATGGGTTTTAAAGTCTAAAACTAATATTTTTAAAAGGGCGCTATAGGAAGTTCTTGCTATTTTACTATGCATAAAAAGTGCACTGGCGCTACAACAAGTTCCTGTAGCGCAACATGTTTTTAGGAAAATGACATGATTTTGGAGGATGATTATGAGACCAGCCACCTATTAAACCTATTTACTTGCTGAGGTGATTTGGATATCAATCACTTAATATTATAGGTAAGGAAAACTCATTTTCCAAGTGGATCTTGATTAGTCAAAGACGTATTCTAGTGTAAAATTGTTGCCTAGAAATTAGGGTTTGTTGTCACTCTCCAACACTTCTATTTTTAAGGGATGCCACATACTTTAAATTTTGACTCACATATATTTCACACACCTTGGTACCTGATAAGGAAGGTAGAATTCTTGATGGATAATATTTTGGGAACATATCATCATGTTGACCTAATTTTAGCAAGAAGTTACCAGAAAGTTTGGAATTTTCCTGTTTTAGTCATCATCTTTGGGAACAGATTACGAGGACATGGAGAGATATTTTGAAAAAATGAAAGAGTATTTTATCAATAATGATCTCATATACAAAAACCTCTTTCATTTTTTACATAGGTGTCATGGTTTGGGATATTCAAATGAATCTTTACAACTCATTTTTCAGATTTAGAAATTCAGGAATTTTCCTGTTTTAGTCATTAGTTTTGGAAATATATCCCAGGAAGATGGAAGGTTATTTTTGAAATCTGAAAGTGGTTTTTCTCAAAAAAGGACGCATATACAAAAAAATCTTTTAGGTTTTACAAAAGTGTCATGGTTTGGGATATTCAAATGAATCTTTACAACTCATTTTTCAGATTCACAAGTTCAGGAATTTTCCTATTTTAGTCATTATCTTTGGGAACATATCTAAAGCAACTAAAAGGTTATCTTTGAAAAGTGAAAGAGGTTTTTCTCAATAAAAGACTCATATAAAAAACATTGTCTAGTATTTTACACATGTGTCATGGTTTTGGAGAAACAAGTGGATCTCTGAGCATCATTTTTCCAGAATTTCAACAATTTATTTTTCCTAAAAATTGCCTAGCCACCTCATCATTTTGAATTTGGGATGGATATTTTTGGATCCATTTTTCTTGGATATTGAGACTAATGTAATATATTTATAAAATATAGGAATGGAAAAAGAGAGAGTGGGGATAGATCCCTATTTTTTCTTTCATTGTAAAACTTTCAAGAGCTAATTTTTGCTTATATTTTATGATGTAAGGATATCAACTTCTTATGAAGCCAATGGTTAGTGTGTGTTTCTATTCTCTGTTTATCATCTCTTTTACTTCATCTTTAAATTTTTTTTTTTTTGTAGGATACAATATTGCAAATATGTTTTGGGAAGTTTTCTTTATAGGATATATTGCAATATTTTCTACATAAATGTCTAAGCCCTTTGGATCTTATTTGGAAATGATTTATAAGTAATGATTCATTCTTCTATTTAGTAAAGGCATTAAAGAACATGTTTCTCTTTTGTGAATTTATCATTTTTTGGTCCACAATTCTTCCATACCATATCACTTATCTTATTTCACTGATCATAGGTTTTATTTACCCGGTTTGATGCACATAGGAAAGTGGTTTAAATAGATCAAATTGTGAGCCTCTTTGAAACCAAATGTGTGATATTTCCACCTTCATAAAATTATTGAGAATTTTGAAACTAGGTGTGCTAGGATTGACTCAATAACAGCATTGAGTTTACTTCTAGTGCTAACATCTTTTGGCACCGTTTCCGGGGAGAGAAATGATGATATTTTCTCTAGGTAGAATGACACAAGTTTATAGATCTAGTTGTAGATGGTGAAACTATAACTAGACGCAGTTGACTGCAATATATTTTCACCTGTTGACTCCAAATTAGAAACACTGGCTCCAAAGGTAAATGAGACTATATCCCATCCATAATTTCCAAATGTGCCTTTTGTTTCATACCCCGAGAAGATCCTAAAACAATCCAAATCTCTTAAAAAATTAGGATCTAAGAAACTGTCTCTTTTACCTCCTTTTGAAAAATCCACGACGGGGAAAGAAGAATCCATTGAACCAAAATCATTTTACACACCCTATCCTGAGAGTATATATAAATACGAGGAAATATTTGAATTACCTAAATAAACAAAGTACATTCCCTTAGAAAATATCCCAATCCTTGAAGAAATTCAATAAGAGAAACCAAATCTTAGCTTCCAAGTTAATATCCTTGCTGCTGAAAAACTTGTTGAAGAAATTCTCCAGTCTTCTCCAAAGATTCAATTGGTGAACATCACTAGGCCATCATCACCACAATCACCACAATCACCACACATAAATAAACCTTTAGTTGGTCAAACAATGGCTGGTACAACACCTCCCAATCCAATGGATGCTATAAGGGCTTCCAGATATCCACCTTTAGTATTTCCAAATAATCTCCATCCTCTCCCAGGAAATGATTACATGAAGTACCTTCCAAGGTTTGAAAATGAAGGGGAAAAAACTATAGAGGAGCATTTAATTGCTTATTATTCCTTTGGTGACAATTTTCAAGTGGATTATGATGATGTGTGGATGAGGCTTTTTGTTAAAAGTTTAGATGGAGAAGTGGGGAAGTGGTTCAGGAATGTTAGAGATAACTCTATTTCTACCATCACGGACCTTGATGCTACCTTCTTGAGAAAGTGGGGAGACAAGAAAGATGATTTGTATGACATGAAAAAATTCAGTAATCTTCAAAGAAAGAAGGGTGAGACTGTCTCCGAATTCTCTCAGATATTTAATCGGATGTACCAAAAAATACCAAATGATATCAGGCCAGATGATAGGTTAAAAAATGTCACTTATGTTAATTCCTTTGATGCTGATTTTTGTTTGATACTAAGGGAAATAAGGTCAACCACTTTGGATGATATGCAAGATTCATCTCTTGAAGTTGAATCCAACATTCTAGAATCATAACAACTCAAGAAGAGATTAGATAAGGGAAAGTAAAAAGAAGAATATAATTATTCTTAATCAAATACCAAAAATTATAATATTTCCTTGGAGGAGATGGCAATAAAAATGGACGAAATGTTGTTTGAGTTGTCTAAACTCAGATTGGAAAAACAGAAATGGAATACACCTCAGGAAGGAAATCAAAATACAAATAAATATAGAAGACCTTATAGTCCTCAGATCATGCAGAGGGACAAGAAGAATAATGATGATCAGAAAATCCATATACCGTTACAGAATAATTAGATTGAGGAAAATCAGGAACCGGAAGAGGTAGATGAAGATTTGGATATTCATTTGTTCAGAGATGAGATTTCTCTCAGTCACCTAACACATAATGAATATGAAGATTCAATGAATGCACGGGCTAGGGAAGGTCCAGATAATATGCTTTGTAACACATATCAACAAGGGTACAATCATAGATCTAAATCAACACATTCTAAATTTGTTCCTCATAAAGACAAATCTGCTCCTACTAAACCTTCTCCTCAAAAAGATAATCATGTTTCTCTAGCAACACAGACAATCAACAAAAATCCTGAAAGAAAGCAAGTACAAACAACTGTGAAAATATCATCCCCGGAAGAAGATAAGTTCTTATGTCCTTTTAGTATAGAAAATGAGATAAGTAAGATCAAAATTCCTATTCCTTTGACTAAATTGGTTAAAACTAATTTTTATAGGAGTCATATTTTGAAATAGTTGCAGCATTCTTCTATCACAGATCCTGTTTCGGATGTGATTAATCTCCAAGATGAAAAACTTACTATTGTCTTAGGGCCAATTGTAGAAGAGAGAGATGAATCCACTCCACCTTTTTATTTCTCATTAAATATTCATGAAAAAATCCTTCATAACTTCATGTTAGACTCTCGAGCCTCCCATGATCTTATGCCAAAGGTTGTCATGGGATATTTGGGGTTAGAAATCACTAAATCATACCATAATATATTTTCTTTTGATTCCAAAAAAGTCAAATGCTTGGGGGTTATCAAAGATCTTGATGTTTCATTATCTCAAATCCCAGCCAAAAGTTTAGTCATGGATATAGTTGTAGTTGATATCCCTCCTAGGTTTGGTATGTTGTTGTCTAGATCTTGGTGTAAGAAGCTTGGGGGATCTCTTCAAATGGATCTCTCTTATGCAACTATAATTGTTTTTGGAGGAGAATTTAGAAGACTCTATTGTGATGTAGGAGCATCTCTCCATGTCAGCCAGTCAGCCAACCAGCCACGTCCGTGAATTCAAATCGCGCGTTTAAGAGAGGCACAACCTCATTTAAATCTGAATTCAATGTAATTAAATGTCTAAGCTGGTGAGCTGTAGAGATGTGCCTTTATGAAGGCGTAGGGTAGATCGGCCTTTAATGTGTGTAATGGCTGAGATCTAGATCCGATTCTAGACTAGACTGCCCATTCAATGTAATTGAATAGGGTAGGTAGGTTGGAGGGAAGAGCTTGAAGAGCCCCCTCAGGTAAAAGAGATTTTCATATCTCATTTTGTAAGTAGAGGAAAAGGGTAGAGAATTAGATGTGTAGAAGTCTGAGAAGAGCCAAAGAGAGCTCGGGAACACCCTGTACAAACAAGCATTTTCCATTTTTAATATAAACAAAAGCAGTTTTTCCTGCATGAATTCTGTGTTATGTGAATGTCTGTGAGTGTTCTTTTATGTTGTAGATGTATACTGTAGTTGTGCATTTGCGGGAGTGTGTTTGATTTCAGGTGAAGGTCTTTGAAGCTTCACACCAGGAGGGTGTGACAGAACACTGCAGGTTCTGATAGCTGTGCACAGATGATGCACTTCTGAACACTGCGGGTTCAGACAAAGATGTGCTGCGGCACAAGAACTGAAGTCAACAACTCAGGGAAGACCTCAAGGTTGCTGAACACCTTACAGGCAAGGCTGTGTGAGAGAAGACACAGTTGCAGACAGAAGCTCTGAGGAGTTCTGTAGAGCTCTGTCAGGTGGGCATTGAGCACAGGCACAAGGTGCAGTGGGAGGAACTCTGTTGTGAGTTCAGATAGAAGCCAGAATCACTGAGGATTCTGTGAAGCTCTTCCAGGTGGGCATTGAGCAGGTGCAAGGAGTGCATAGAGGAAGAAATCTGCTGTGAGTTCATAAGAGACAAAATCATTGAGGATTCTGAGAGATCTGCCAGGTGGGAATTGAGCAAGTGCATAAGTGCACAGGAGGACAAAACTGCTGGAAGTTCTGAGAAAATACACTCTGCCAGGTCGGCATTTGAGTCATTGTGCATATAGGCATAGGGAAGAGAAGAGAACTCTTTGAGTTTTGTGATTAGAAGGAAGAATCCATTGAGGGATCTTCACAAGGTTGCTGAACACCCTGAAAGACTCAGCAATCAGGGTGCTTAAGCAGAGACACTGCCAGGAGGGCATGATATTCTCCATTTGTGGGAGGAGAAGAAAGAAGGACAAAATCCCTCAGGGGTCTGAGTGTTTGAGAAGCGCAGGAGGAACAGTTCTTTTACGCACAGAATCGACTACAAAGAGTGGAGAGGCTGAAGAAATCTTTCGAGAGTTCAAAGTTCCCAAAGCTTAGGAGGGACAACGTTTTTACACGCGCAGTTGAGAACTCAAGCAAAGGAGTTCGTAGAGGAGAAAGGAAGACAAAGGTTGAGGCCTTTGGGATTTTGAAATTCTTCCAAGCCTGGGAAGAAGGAGTGTGCAAGTTTAGGAGGGAGCACAACAACCGTCAGATCGGCGGAGAAAAAGATCTGGACCATTGGTTTTCACGTCCAGGAAGGCGTCAGAAGAAGCGCACGGAAGAGGAGATTGTGGACCGTCAGATGTTCACACAGAATCCTGTCAGTCGTTGGATCGGGAAGAGATGATCAGAGTTTAGTCTCTGGAGCGTGCAGGAGAAAGAGGTGATATGAACCATCATATCTAGAGAGAAGAACCCGACAGCTGTTAGATCTATCGTGAGTTACACGGTGGTTAAACCATCGGGGAAAGTCAAGGTGAAAGTCCCGGAAGAGTTGGCTTATCGAGATATCAACACTCAGGATATCGGAGATCCTGAGGTCGAGAAAGCTGGGACATCTCAAGTCCTGAATCAACGAAGGAATCACAACCGTCCGTCTGAGAGAGGACACGTGTCACACGACCGTTTGTTTTGGAGATCTGGAAACTAGACATCGGAATATCGGCACTCGGGAAATTGGAGTTTCTGAGGTCATGAAAATCAGAGAAATAGAAGTCTCAAAATGACGGGAAGATATGGACCACTCGTTTGTGGATACACGTGGCAGAGATCGAGCCGTCGGGAGTCGGGAAGTCGGCATTCCCGTGAGCATGAGATCGGGAATTTCCATGGGGAATTACCCGGAACAAATATGAGCCGTCCGTTTGGGAAGACAGGTGTCAGGAATATGCAGAGAGTCGGGATATTCAACATCGGGAAATCGAAGTTTCTGAGGTCAAAAAAGATGGGACATCACAAGTCTTGAAATCCCGGAGAAATCAGGACCATCCATCAAAGGAGGACACGTGGCAGCAATCGGAGCCATCAGGGGAAAGGTCCGACAGGAGGTCGTCCATCGACAAATTAGGGATCTTCATTTCACGAGTCCTGTGGACATGAGAGTTTCGGAATTTGAAAGCCCGAAACCCCGACAAGTGGGAGCCAGCTGTCAGGATATCAGAGAAGTGGGAAGCTCCGTTGTGTGGGGGGCCAGCTGTCAGCATAGCGGGAAGTCGGGATTCGAGGAATCGGGAATCCCGTGAGCAAAATCATTTTGGCATTAGAAACCCCGAAACCCTGACGAGGGACAAGACTGAGGTCACGGGGATAGCGGTCATATGGACCAAGAGTCTAGCCAGGAGGGCTAACATGTGAAGAGCGCGTCGAGATTCAAGGAATCATGAGTCCTGAGGACATATGCATTTTGGCATCGAAAAGTCTGAAACCCCGATGAGAAGGTATGGCTACGGTCATATAGGGGAAGGTCACGTGGACCAGGAGCTTAGCCTGGAGGGATAGCGAAAAAAAGAGCTCATCGGGAAATAGAAATCCAAAACCCCGATAGGAGGATATAAGGTTGCGGTCTTATGGAAAGTGGTCACGAGGACCAGGGCATAGCCAGGAGGGGCTAAGTCCGGGAAAAGAGCTCATCGGTGATCAGGGACTCAAGAGGTAAAGAAATCTTGATGACGGTTAACGCGAAACCCCAAAACGTGAAATTAAGATCAGGGAAAGAGTGCGGTCATGTGCAGAAGGCCGTGCGGGTAAAGAAGGACCTGTGGATCAGGGTTTTCACAGAGATTCCCGAGGGAATCCAAGGAGCCACTTCGGCTCAGCAGAAGGGGATTTTTGATCAATCCTGTGAGCGGACGAGGAGTTGTTAGAGGTGGTAGCGCACCTGCATCAAGTGGTATCAAAGCAGGAAATTCATC
This sequence comes from Picea glauca, assembly GCA_000966675.3. NCBI lineage: Eukaryota > Viridiplantae > Streptophyta > Pinopsida > Pinales > Pinaceae > Picea > Picea glauca. Next base: position 86,157 of record JZKD02S2257264.1, on the reverse strand, counting down.
TGTATACTTTAGGTGAAAGAAGACAGAGTTGCTGAGGACTCTGTAAGGTGATTGTTTGCAGGCAGGAAACAATCAAGAAGACAGTCAGGGAGACTGGAGGATGAGGCTGGTAGAACTCTTAGTGCAGAGTGACAGCAGTAGATTTACCAGGAAGGCAAACAGAGACAACAACATGGCTACTGAAGGCCGTAGGTATGCTGGGAGGAAAGAGCTATGGAGCCAAAAGGAAATAGATGAAGAGCTCATTGATATAAAAAGAGAAATGACGAAGCTTGAGTTGAAGACGTGTCAGGATAAGAAGCCGAGATGGGTATATGAATGGCCCATGAAGAAACCGAAGGCGAAATGGCCAGTCAAGGAGTTGATGGTCATAAGACAGCGCAGGCTGTTAAGAAAATGGTTGAGGTATGCTGAAAACCTCAAGGCCACAAAGGAAAAGATGATTTATGTCTGTGAGCCAGAGACTGGGATAAGTATCGATGATTTTGAAAATGAATTGGGATCAGCTGAGGATCTCAAGAACTGCCAGGAGGGCAGAGAAGAAATTCCAGTTTTCCATGTGGGCAATGAAATGAGATCGCTGCAAGGTCTCACGGACTGTCAGGAGGACAGCCAAGGAATTTCATATTGCCATGTGGGCAGAGATGAGCATTCGAGACTATCTGAAAGTCTGACGGACTCGAAGAAGAGTTCAATTCAGCAAGGAGTGATGATGAAGATGGGATTAGTTGATATCATAGTCTGCCAGGAGAGCAGCGAAAGCATCCCATATTTCCAGGTGGGTAGGGATGAGCAGGTGAATTTTGATCAGCCCAAGGAGCTGACAGAACAGATGAGACTGTTTGAGAGTCTCAGAAACTCGGAGGTGAGTTTGGATCAGTAAGTGTAGCTGACCAAGAAGGAAGATATGAGAGATCTTCTGATGATTGGGGGAATTGGAGTATTCCTACCATTTGCCTAGGAGGAGGCATACATCTATGTTGTATATGGTGCAACAACAACAAAAGTACAGTCGGCTGAGACTGTCAAGGAGGAATTGGATCAGGTGTTTGAGACTGCCCAAGCAGAAGAAGCAGATGAAGAAAATGAGCATTCTGAGGAGTGTCTCAATGCTTTCAGCCAGGAAGCTGAGGACGCTGTAGCACTGAAGCTAGCAGCAAAGGAAGCCAAAGAGCAGGTAGGCAGGTTTATCACTCCATGGGAGATGGAGCTAGAGATGTTGGAGGATTGGCTGAACAATCCAGAGCCAGCAAGAGAACTGACAGAATTTGAGCTGTCAGAGAATGTGACTGAACATCAATTCAATCAAAGGGAGACTGTAGGACAGAAGTCTGTAGTAGAGTGGAAACTTGAGGCCACATATGAAGATGAAAAGGATGGCATGGGAGATCCTAAGAATCTGCCCATGTGCCAAAATTTTTTGCAGCTGAGGAGACTGCATGAACAGGGCCAACCATGGGAGCAGCTGGACGAAGTAATAGAAGAGATCAAAAGGCTGATGTTGAGGTCAGCAGAGACTGCCAGTGAGGAGAGGCTGAGCAGAAGAGAAGCAACAACAACGCATAAGAAACAACAGAATGGAGCAGATGGGAAGCTCCAGATATTTGTTTGGGATCCAGGAGGATTTCCAACAACTGAGATGGGAAGCTCATGAGTAGGAGCTCATGATTTTGCAGCTGAGGAGTTTGATGCAGGAGCATCTCTCCACATCAGCCAGCCACGCCCGCGAATTCAAATCTTGCGTTGAAGAGAGGCGCAACCTCATTTAAATATGAATTCAATGTAATTAAATGTCTAAGCTGGTGAGCTGTAGAGCCGTTCCTTTGTGCAGGCGTAGGGTATATCGACCTTTAATGTGTGTAATGGCTGAGATCTAGATCTGATTCTGGACTAGACAACCCATTCAATGTAATTGAATAGGGTAGGTAGGTTGGAGGGAAGAGCTCGAAGAGCCCCCTCAGGTAAAAGAGATTTTCATATCTCATTTTGTAAGTAGAGGAAAAGGGTAGAGAATTAGATGCGTAGGAGTATGAGAAGAGCCAAAGAGAGCTCGAGAACACCCTGTACAAACAAGCATTTTCCATTTTTAATATAAACATAAGCAGTTTTTCCTGCATGAATTTTGTGTTATGTGAATGTCTGTGAGTGTTCTTTTATGCTGTAGATGTATACTGTAGTTTTGAATTTGCAGGAGTGTGTTTGATTTCAGGTGAAGGTCTTTGAGGCTTCACACCAGGAGGGCATGACAGAACACTGCGGGTTTTGATAGCCGTGCACAGAGGATGCACTTCTGAACACTGCAGGTTCAGACAAAGACGTGCTGCGGCACAAGAACTGAAGTCAACAACTCAGGGAAGACCTCAAGGTTGCTGAACACCTTGGAGGCAAGGTTGTGTGAGAGAAGACACAATTGCAGACATAAGCTTTGAGGAGTTCTGTAGAGCTCTGCCAAGTGGGCATTGAGCACAGGCACAAGGTGCAATGGGAGGAACTCTGTTGTGAGTTCAGACAGAAGCCAGAATCACTGAGGATTCTGTGAAGCTCTGCCAGGTGGGCATTGAGCAGGTGCAAGGAGTGCATAGAGGAAGAACTCTGCTGTGAGTTTAGAAGAGACAAAATCACTGAGGATTCTAAGAGATCTGCTAGGTGGGAATTGAGAAAGTGAATAAGTGCACAGGAGGACAGAACTGCTGGAAGTTCTGAGAAAAGACACTCTGCCAGGTGGGCATTTGAGTCATTGTGTAGATAGGCACAGGGAAGAGAAGAAAACTCTTTGAGTTTTGTGATTAGAAGGAAGAATCCAATCAGCTCATGAGCAGGAGCTCATGATTTTTCAGCTGAGGAGTTTGATGCAGGAGCATCTCTCCACGTCAGTCAGCCAACCAGCCAGCCACGTCCGCGAATTCAAATCGCGCGTTGAAGAGAGGCGCAACCTCATTTAAATCTGAATTCAATGTAGTTAAATGTCTAAGCTGGTGAGCTGTAGAGCCGTGCCTTTGTGCAGGCGTAGGGTAGATCAACCTTTAATATGTTTAATGGCTGAGATCTAGATCTGATTCTGGACTAGACAACCCATTCAATGTAATTGAATAGGGTAGGTAGGTTGGAGGGAAGAGCTCGAAGAGCCCCCTCAGGTAAAAGAGATTTTCATATCTCATTTTGTAAGTAGAGGAAAAGGGTAGAGAATTAGATGCGTAGGAGTCTAGGAAGATCCAGAGAGAGATCGAGAACACCCTGTACAAACAGGCATTTGCCATTTTAATATAAACAGAAGCAATTTTTCCTGCATGAATTCTGTGTTATGTGAATGTCTGTGAGTGTTCTTTTATTCTGTAGATGTATACTGTAGTTGTGCATTTGCAGGAGTGTGTTTGATTCCAGGTGAAGGTCTTTGAGGATTCACACCAGGAGGGTGTGACAGAACACTGTGGGTTCTGATAGCCGTGCACAGAGGATCCACTTCTGAACACTGCGGGTTCAGACAATGACGTGCTGCGGCACAAGAACTGAAGTCAACAACTCAGGGAAGACCTCCAGGTTGTTGAAAACCTTGGAAGAAAGGCTGTGTGAGAGAAGACACAGTTGCAAATAGAATCTCTGAGGAGTTCTATAGAGCTCTTCCAGGTGGACATTGAGCACAGGCACAAGGTGCAGTGGGAGGAACTCTGTTGTGAGTTCAGACAAAAGCCAGAATCACCGAGGATTCTGTGAAGATCTGCCAGGTGGGCATTGAGCAGTTGCAAGGAGTGCATAGAGGAAGAACTCTGCTGTGAGTTCAGAAGAGATATAATCACTGAGGATTCTGAGAGATCTGCCAGGTGGGCATTGAGAAAGTGCACAAGTGCATAGGAGGACAGAACTGCTGGAAGTTCTGAGAAAAGACACTCTGCCAGGTGGGCATTTGAGTCATTGTGCAGATAGGCACAGGGAAGAGAAGAGAACTCTTTGAGTTCTGTGATTAGAAGGAAGAATCCACTGAGGGATCTTCACAGGGTTTCTGAACACCCTGAAAGACTCAGCAATCAGGTTGCTTGAGCAGAGACACTGCTAGGAGGGCATGATATTCTCCATTTGTGGGAGGAGAAGAAAGAAGGACAAAATCCATCAGGGGTCTAAGTGTTTGAGAAGTGCAGGAGGAACAATGATTTTATGCACAGAATCGGCTACAAAGAGTGCAGAGGCTGAAGAACTCTTTGGAGAGTTCAAAGTTCCCAAAGCTTAGGAGGGACAACGTTTTTACACGCGCAGTTGAGAACTCAAGGAAACGAGTTCGTAGAGGAGAAAGGAAGACAAAGGTTGAGGCCTTTGGGCTTTTGAAATTCTTCCAAGCCTGGGAAGAAGGAGTGTGCAAGTTCGGGAGGGAGCACAACAACCATCAGATTGGTGGAGAAAAAGATCTAGACCGTTGGTTTTCACGTCCAGGAAGGTGTCAGAAGAAGCGCACAGAAGAGGAGATTATGGACCGTCGGATGTTCACACAGAATCCTTTCAACCATTGGATCGGGAAGAGATGATCATAGTTTAGTCTCTGGAGTGTGTAGGAGAAAGAGGTGATTTGAACCGTCAGATCTATAGCGAAGAACCCGACAGTCGTCAAATCTGTCGTGAGTTACACGGTGGTTAAACCATCGGGGAAAGTCAAGGTGAAAGTCCTGAAAGAGTTGGCTTATCGGGATATCGACACTCGGGATATCGGAGATCCTGAGGTTGAGAAAGCTGGGACATCTCAAGTTGTGAATTAGCGAAGGAATAACTGTCGTCCGTCTGAGAGAGGACGCGTGTCACGCGATCGCCCATTTTGGAGATCCAGACACTAGACATCAGAATATCGGCACTCGAGAAATCAGAGTTCCTGAGGTCGTGAAAATCGGAGCAGCAGAAGTCTCGAAACACCAGGAAGATCTGGACCGCCCGTTTGTGGATACACGTGGCGGAGATCGAGGTGTTGGGAGTCGAGAAGTTGGCATTCCCGTGAGCATGAGATCGATAATTTCCATGGGGTATTACCCGGAACAAATCTGAGCCATCCATTTGGGAAGACAGGTGTCAGGAATCCACAGGGAGTCGGGATATTCAACATCGGGAAATCGGAGTTCCTGAGGTCGAAAAAGATGGGACATCACAAGTCTCGAAATCCCAGAGAAATCAGGACCGTCCATTAGAGGAGGATACGTGGCAGAAATCAGAGCCATCAGGGGAAAAGTCCGACATGAGGTCGTCCATCGATATATTGGGGATCTTCATTTCACGAGTCCCGTGGACATGAGAGTTTCGACATTTGAAAGCCCGAAACCCTGACAAGTGGGAGCCAGCTGTCAGCATATCAGAGAAGTGGGAAGCTCCATTGTGTGGGGGGCCAACTGTCAGCATAGCAGGAAGTCGGGATTCGAGGAATCGGGAATCCCGTGAGCAAAAGCATTTTGGCATTAGAAACCCCGAAACCCCAACGAGGGACAAGACTGAGGTCACGTGGATAACATTCATATGGACCAAGAGTCTAGCCAGGAGGGCTAACGTGTGAAGAGCGCGTCGGGATACGAGGAATCATGAGTCCTGAGGACATATGCATTTTGGCATCGAAAAGTACGAAACCCCGATGAGAAGGTATGGCTGCGGTCATATAGGGGAAGGTCACGTGGACCAGGAGCTTAGCCTGGAAGGCTAGCGGGAAAAAGAGCTCATCGGGAAATAGAAATCCAAAACCCCGATAGGAGGATATAAGGCTGCGGTATTATGGAAAGTGGTCACGAGGACCAGGGCATAGCCAGGAGGGGCTAAGTCCGGGAAAAGAGCTCATCGGTGATCGGAGACTCAAGAGGTAAAGAACTCTTGACGACGGGGAACACGAAAC
>JZKD02S2257264.1:0-36320 GCA_000966675.3 Picea glauca | reverse complement strand
TAAACTTAAAAAATAAAAATTTCTAGTTGTCTTGTTTTGATGGTTTTTTCATTTTTTCATTTTTTGTTTAAAAAAATTAAATTCCGGTTACAATTTTCCTTTAAAAAGTGATCTTTTTTGTTTTACATTTTAAGAAACCAATTGTTAGATTTTTTTTTTAATTTCTTTATTTTTTTAATGTAAATTTAAAAAAATATAAAAACAATTTTTAAGCAATGATTTAAGAGCTGATTTTGAGTTGTTTATTGATGATGGTAGTCATCGTCGAGGCCAAAATTTCAATTATGTTATAATTTTAACTCTGAAAAAAAACTTAGCTCTATTGGTAGCATCGTTTTTCGATTCAAGGGTCAATTTTAAAGTCTTTGTTCACAATGACATCAGTTGTCAAAGCAACGAGTCTGAATGGGTCTGAGTTTTAACCACTAAAAAAAATGGTGCTACCGGTAGCACCATTTTTCAAAACGTGGTAAAAAATGCGATCCTTGAAAAAATGAGAACTCGACAAAGTTCTCGTTAAGTTGGTAATATTGTTTGGAGCTCTGGAAGGAGGTAGACATCCTGAGGGATTGCATGGCAGAGAAGGGGGTCCATTCTCTTGGGTTGTGAAGGATGGGTAGAAGAGAGTTGGTGTACTTTGGATTGATGTGCGTAATGAGAATACTGTGAGAGCTTGAGTGTTGACTGGTTTGGGAAGCTGAGTGACACTCTGGATTCATCCTTATGGAGTCATAGCCCTGGCTTGGGGGTGGCATTGTTGTTGAGACTTGGAACAACAATGTCTACGGTTGGGTGGAACATCCTTGGTCTGTAACCAGTTGGTGATTCATTTCATTAAAGATAAGTGCTCTCTTCCATGTGTTTCACTTCATGTACATTTATTTCCGCTATGTATTGATTAATATCTCTAAGATGTGAATATTTGATGTGTCTGATTGTTGGTTATTTCTATGCATGGCATGATTAAACATTCTTTATACTATAGCATGAATATTGATCTTTGCATGTGAATATTTCATGCCTCTTAATTAATTAAAAATTTATCAAAATTCGAAACTAGTTTAGAAATGAGATTGAAATAGCATGCCCAGCTTGTGGGTGGCTGGGTACATTACAAATATATTTCCTAACCCAAAAATGAACTCAAGGGGCACATGAAGAGGAGTTTTTCAAATGAGCCATACAATAGCACTAAGAATTTTTCCCATCATTACAAATCGAGAGACCGTTGGGAAGAAAAATTTTGGTGACTTCATCCAAAGATTCCCCTCAGAAACCACACATCCAAGAGAAGAGTGTGGAGAATTAAGAGTTTTCTTCTTCTCCATCCCAAGGAGAAAAAACTATCCAAGGAGTTACAACAACACAAGAGATCAACATCACCAAAGAGTAAAGCAATTGTTTGGTGGAAGTAGGAGAGAGAAGAGAAGGATCTCAAGCATGGTCTAACATTTCTTTCATTTCAACTTGGTTGAAGAATGACTCACCACAAGATGAACCAACTTACCAATTATTAACTATCCTACACCCAACGTATAGGGGTATGTAATACTGTCATTCAATTGATATACTTGCAAATAATTGTTTCCATGCTAGAAAGCAAATGGTCATAGTAGAAGAAAGCAGTCCACACCTCCTCTTGTGGAATTGTTACATGATGGCATATATTGTTGGGATCACATGGAACAAGAAGACCATAATTTGACTTGGCCTTCATTGGTTGTTGAGATTGACCATCTCCAAGTTTTATAATGAAAGAAACTTTCACATTCAATGGAAATGTATTTTGAGTGAAGATTTCATATTTGAAGATTGCTTAGAGCTCAGAGTTAGTGAGAAGACTTCTACATTGTGGGAACAAGTGAGATAGAAACTAGAACCATATGTAGTAGCTAGAACCATGAGCTAGATCCAAAACCAAAGTCGAAGTTGCATCTAGGATCCATATTCATAGCCATGTTCCATAGAGGTAAACATAAGGCACATTAATCCATATTGGTTTCCTATAAGATTTTGGAGACTAAAAATCCTGTCATTGGGGAGGTGTGATCCAAAATGGATATGAACAAGTGAATGATGGTAAGAATCATTACCTGCAAATTTAGTTAGGTGATTACTGAAGGCTTGATAAACTATTAAAGACAATGTAAATGTAAAATTAAATGAGACAAAAAAGAGAAATAAATGAAAAATAATGATAATAAGAGAGAACAGACTAAGGAAGGGGAAATGAAAGGTTAGACTTGTTGTCCTTCCCTTTACCCTATCTCTCCATATTTCTTATGGCACTTTCACTCTCAAAGTGGTTTTTTGGCCAATTATGGGAGTATGCATAGAGAGCCATGAGATGCATTGTAATCGAAGATTGTGGAAATGGAAAACTAAACAACCATTAGAATGTTGGTTTTCCCCTTTGGGTTTCCAAGATAAAATCACTATCTCCATTATGTGATTGATTTTGTGTGAGGTGAGAATATATTATAGGTGCTTGATATATTACTCTTATTCCTAGTTAATTTTTGCATGTGATTATTTTAATGGTGAGATTTCATTCCCCGGTTATAGTTCATATTCTTTCACTCAAAATTTCATTCTTCATTAGAAAATCATGAATATTAATAGTTAAAATAGCCCCACCATCTAATTAACTATGAATTTTGAGATCAAAGGTCACAATGAGATAGTTGTTTCTTTAGTTTCCAATCAAAGACAAGGTTTTAAGTGTTGTATTCCTCATATATAGTGATTTTCCTATTCCAAAGTTGTTGGGTGTTGTGGGAAATATGTGAGTATTTTCCATCATAGATAATTAATGGAATCCAATTTTTTTCACTTGTATTTCATGGAGTTTCTTTCACCTTGAAATTGGACTTGTTGTGTTGGAAATTGAAACCACATATATTTGAATTATTTGAGTGTTATCACTCGTAAGTAGTATTTTACTCCTCAATGTTCTATGTACCATCCTTACTCTACAACCAACTCATAAAGAAGAAGTTTTGATAGTTTATAAACTTTCACAACAAGGATTTAGTTTTTTATCGTGCACCATTATTTAATAATTATCTCCCTTTGCATATAATCTAGTTCCTTCGTACACCATTGGTAATAGAATGTTTCCCTATTCGTTTGGATAAAGCAACTTGGAAATAGGGGGATGTTCCAATGAATGTGGGGAATAAATTAATGAGGATATAAGAAATAGACATATGAAATTCATGTCATCATGACTATATATATATATATATATATATATATATATATATATATATATTCTCATTTCTTGTTAATTGTTGAGGAAAAGAAAAAGGAAGTAAATAAATTGGGTTTTAATTGCTTCTATTGCCAATATTGGATTGATTTTTAGAGTAGCTTCATCTCATATTGTTCACCTTGATTCCACATGTTTGTGGATGTTAACATCATATAGGTGTTTCCGCACAGTTCTATGTGTCTAGACATGTGGAAATCATCTAAATCCTTCTATCTTGGTAAATTTACTTCAATTAAAGGAGTTATTAAAGTAAAGTGATTTAATTAATTAATTAATTGAATTAAGTGAGTTATTGAAGGAAATGATAAAAGTTAGCATTTTAATTTTATCTATTGATCTCAAGTGAGGTGATAAGTAATATCAATTTTCAATCACTTTGGAGATTAATGTTATATTATAAATCAAGATTATAAAATAAAGGTTAGGGTAAAGGAGAAGACACTTGACAAGACTTACGTTGAGAGAGTTGACACAGAGAAGGTTGGATCACGAAGGAATGTGATTCAAGGAGATCTTGGATAGGTGGAGAAGGAATTCCATCTAGATAGCATGTTAAGGAGAAGAGATAACAGAGGCAACTGCAAGTGGATTTCAGTCAAGTGAAGCCACAAGAAAGGGATGCATCGTACGAAGGTTTCCATACAATATTTCCATATGTGTACGTGGGAAACAGTGGAGACAGGGGAATATATGTAGGTGTGCATAAGGGACAGTCACATATACCTTGAAAAACGTGTAGATCTGGCTCGCACAATAGATCAGAATTTTCCAAGTTTGATTGCAGTTGTATTTCTTTCAGTGGGCCATTATCCCTATTATGGGAGCCTTGGATTTAGCACAATAAAATCATTCTCAACAATTGTTTTCCCTCTAGGGTTTTTCCAAGGGTATCTACCCAAAAATACTAGTGTTTATGTTTGCATGATTTGTTTTCCAGTTTCACTTCCACTCTCTTTATTTGAGTTGAATATTCTAGCAGTGTATTTTTGTTTTGTGAGATGCTAATCTAATTTGTAGTAAGGAAATCACTAGATAACAAGGTACCTAGGTGATGGGGTAAGAGGTTTTCAACATGGTATCATATCTCATGCTCTGAAGGGAAGCATGATCTCATATCCATATCAGTTGATAGCAGATTTATTAGATTTGTAGGAGATCTTAGAAAATCCATAGTGAGAAGGAAGAAATCGAAGGAAATATTTCATGGAAACAACCATGCTGAGGAAGAACTAGGGTTTTGTAGGTTTACGAGGTTGTATGCAGGTTATAGAAGGGATATGTGCATACATACATGGGTCTCTTTGGAGACACATGCATATATGTGGGTTACAGTAAGCACATGAACATATGCACATATACATGGGATGCAGTAAGCACTTGTGCATACATACACATGATCTAGTGGTGACTGTTGCGTACAAATCCATACAGGTCGGTACTAGGGAAATTTAAAACAACATGTTATTTCCAGGATAGTTTATCGGGTCTTAGGGATGGAAATGGCACTGTTGAAATTTGAAGACAGATTGGATGGAACATCCAACTCCCTATATTTGAAATAAAGAGTAACTTTGACATTAAAAGAGTATGACCTTCCAGAGTTTGTGGAAAAAGTAGTTGCTCCACTGACATATCATGCAGATTTGGAAGCTCACAACAAGAAGGAGATCAAAGCACATAGGATCTTCTTGGATTAGGTGAAGGATCATCTAATTCCTCACCTGTATGAGAAGAAGAGGGCCAAATATATCTTTGATGCCTTGTTAGGTTATTCCAAATAACTAACATGAACAGGAAGATGGTCTTAAGGAATAGACTCAGATCAGTGTAGATGTCTATATTTGATAATGTTACCATCTATTTCATGAGGATCACATAGGTGCATGATCAAACTGAATCTATAGGGGAGAAAACAGAGGCCACAAGGCTCATGAATGTGGCATTGAAAGGTCTTCTCAAGCCTTGGGAACCATTTTTCAAGGGATTATGTGCTCATGAGAAACTCCCATATTGGAAAACACTTTGGCATGATTGCATCTAGGAAGAGACTTGAGAGGAGTCTAAGGGAAATAAGCATGGAAGTAGTGAGGGGAATTTTTCCCTTATCAGTAAGACAAGGATGGGAAAATGAATATTTCTAGCCAGAAGGGTAACAATGACGAAGAATCATCATAGCCAAGGAAGAAGGACTTGAGTAAAATCAAGTTCTTCTCACATCATAAGAATTGACATTATGCATCCTAGTGTTCAGAGAAGAATAAGGGTAAAGGAAAGACATAGACAACAATATTAGTAGATACACAACTTGATGAGTTTGCAATGAAGTTTGAGAAGGATTAATCACTAGTTTCTTTCCTTTCCACCAACATAGCTACCAGGAGTGTGTGGTTCTTGGATAGTGGCACATATCATCATATGACAGAAGCACGAGAGCTATTTAGTATTTTCACGGAGAGGGACTCAAGTGTTCATGTGTAGCTTGGTGATGATGCCAAGTATGTAGTGAAGGGAGAGGGAAAAATTACATTCCAATTTGAGTCAATAGGTTTGGTTTATTCCTAGGATGTGCTTTGTGTACCAGGTTTGAAGAGGAATTTTCTCTCATTCTTAGCTATGGAGGAAAGGGGTTTTTCCATTACTTTTTAGAGAGGGATATTACTCATATATCTAGAGAAATCTAGCATAGACATATGATCTGGATTATTTTCGGCACAAAACAAGAGCGAAGATATAATAAATAACTGTACAGAGATATATCATATATCCAATATTATAACAGATATTTATCAGATATATAACCATAAAAAAAGAGATACAGTAATACACAATTTCTATTAATGAGCGAAATGTACAAAACTATAGAAATACAAAGTGAAAGACTCGCTAGAATGGTGAAAACTTATCTCTGAGAAGAGATGTGACAGCTACTCACATTCACAAGAAGATGATTATTAAAATGAGGCTCCAAAGGCCTTTTTAACATAAATAAAATCCAAAACCCCAACCCCTGAAGATGAAAAGCCAATAGTTTTGTGGACCCCGTTTTGGGTAGTTTGGTGTATCAACTTCACAGGGGTGTAACTTTGGAAAACGATCTTTGTTTGGGATGCATGATAGCTCGTTGGAAAGGTATCAAAGAGGAGATTCATTTTGGGGAATCAATAAGAGCCTTATAAAATCATTAAGGTGCTCGATTGTGAAAAATATTTGTTTAGGCCCTCAAAATGGCCCCGAAAGTTCATGACTTGAAAAAATGCTAAAAATAGTAAATTTCCAACAAACTATTTTGAGCCAGTTGGAATAGGTGGGTGGCCATAGATATCCACCTGGATCAAGATCGGAATGGTTGTTGGGTTTACAGAGAGAAATTTATACAGTTTTTAGAGAAATATTGTTCAAGCTTTGGTACATGAGAATGAAAACCTATGTGAGTTGTGGCACAAGAGATTGGGTCAGCTACAATATAGAGGATTGTTGATTCTGAGGGGAATTTTTATCAGTCTTCCAGAGTTCAATATTGAGTAGTAGGGAGTGTGCAGAGGGTGTTCACTTGGAAAGAATGCCAAGGATGATTTTTCTTGCAATGAGAGTAGGTCCACGGGGATAATGGATCTTGTCCATTAATATGTGAGTGGGCCAATATCAGTAGAATCAATACATGGATTGTCATATTATGTGACGCTTATTCATGATTTTTCCAACCTATAAATTCTTTATGAAGACCAAGGATGAGGTCTTCAGTCAGTTTCATTAGTTTAGAGATTAGGTGGAGAAATAGGAAAGAAGATCAAGGTATTGAGGATGGAAAATGGGGGAGATTACACCTCCAATGAATTCAAGGATTTCTACAAAGAGGAAGGGATCAATATGGAGTTGATAGTCTCATACAACCATCAATAGAATGGGGTTGTAGAGAGAAATAATTGGTCCATCATCGGTTCTTCTAGGGCTATGATATATGACCAAGAGTTTCCTATGGTTCCTTGGGCATAGGTGTGTAACATGACAATGTATGTGAAGAACATGATTCCTCGTAGGATATTGGGGGATAAGACTCTAGCAAAGACATTCTCAGGAGTGAATCTAGAGACAAGACATTTGAGGATATTTGGTTGTCCAATTTACATCCATGTTCCAGTGGGGAAGAGGATGAAGCTGGAGCCTTCATGACATAAGAACATATTTATGGGGTAAAATGAGATCTAAAAGGCTTATAAGGTCTTCATTCTAGTTTAGAGGAAGACAATTGTGAGAAGAGATGTTAATTTTGAGAATAAATTAGCATCTAAGAGATCTTAGGAGTCACCAATAGTGATAGAGAACAAGGATCAGTAGGCTTCGAAGGATGAGAAGTAGTCAACAATTCAAAATTCAAGTGGGGAGGAAGAATTATCCCCTTTCAGTCTTGTCAAGATACCTAGGTGGCTATTACAGACATTGAAGGATGATGGTGAGGCTCATATGAGTATAGTCAGAGACTACATGACTTCAAAGAAGTTTATGAACTATATGGAACTTATGAGTAGAATCAATCATGTTGAGCCTTCTAGTTTTGAGGAAGCAGGAAATCAACAGGTTTGGAGGGATTCCATGGTAGAGGAGTACACCTATATTATGAGAAATGACGTTTGGGACGTAGTGACGATACCATGGTGAAGATAGTTGTGAGTTATAGGTGTATCTATAATATCAATCATGTTGTAGATGAAATCATCAAGAAGTTCAAGGTGAGGTTTGTGGCGAGATGGTTCTCCCAGAAAGAGGGAGTCAACTATGATGAGACATTTTCTCTAGTCGTCAGTTATGATTCTATTCAAGATGTTATTTCTATTGCTTCATTTATGAGGTGGAGGATACATCAGACGGATGTGAAAAAAAATTTCCTCGATGTGATCATTGAGGAGGAAGTATACATAGAGAAACCTCAGGGCTTTGAGGTACATCAGAGGGAATCTCATGTGTGTAGGATTAAGAAATTCTTGTACAGACTCAAAGAGACACCTAGGGCATGGAATTATAGGATTGACATATACTTTGAGAGTATGTGATACATAAATTTTTTCCACACTCTATGCATCATTATTTGATGGCCTTCCCTTTTCCTCTATAGAATCAATTACCCCATTTTTCTCAATCCAAAGTAAAAAATTAAATTTTTTATGAATATACATGAGCTACAGTTAAACAACTTGTGTATACACAGGTTTCTCCATTACAACCTTCGTAAATCAGGTTTTGTGCTCCAAATTAAAAATATTTTGGGTTTTCCATGCCTAGTCACGGGATCCATACCATTTGGTCTTTAATATACTAGAAACGCTATGATCCTACCCTTCAATTCCCTTTGAAGGATATAAATTGAGCCATATACAAGACTTCAAGGAGAGAAAAAAGTTGAGAGAAAACTCATTCTGGAGAAATTTCTCCTCATATGGAGTCTGCATCCCGTTTTCCTTAAGTATGAACTTCTCTTATGTTCAACCCCCAATATATTCCTACTTTTTGAAGGAGGAACCTAATTAATCCTATAACTTATGAGTTGGCCTTGTGGAGGATTGAAGGGGTGAAGGTGTTGGGTTGTTGTATTAATTGTAGTCAAATTCTAGTCGAGGTGAATCGACTATCGGTTGAAGGTCGAGGTGGATTGACAGCAGGTCAAAGTCGATGTGGATCGACAACAAGTCGAAGTTCGAGAGAGTTGACTGGATAAATTTGAATTCAGAGATATGGACGATAAGTCAACCAACAAGAGGTCGAAGTGCGGGTGTGAGACAAATGACCAGAGACCAAATGAAAGATGACTGGTAGTCGAATGGTAAATCGACTTGGAGTTGACTGTAACAAAATCCTAGGATTTGTGGGATTTGTAGCCAATGATATGCATGGATTTGTAACCATTTTTGGGCACCAATATTTAGGGTTTTTCCTGTAGTAAATCCTATAAAGAGACGTGTTGTAAGGTTGCAAAGGCTAATGAAAAATATGCTAATGCATGTGTAAATCGTAGGTTGTTGGTCATGTATATTTAAGTCGAATTGACTATAGGGTTTTTCTTTCATGTGCAAGAGGTATGATGTTGATTGTGTCTTAGGTGTGGATCAAGGTTATAAATCTTACCTTTTATTATGATTGATTAAGACAACAAGAGATAAGAATTCTCAAAGGAATGTTGGTTTTCCCAATTAAGGGTTTCTAGGGTAAAATCTTGATGTAGTATGTGATTTCTTGTGTCATTTGTGTTATTGATTAAATTCTTCCTCTCTTCTACTAGGATTAGTGTGGAAGTGTATTTCATTTCTTGATATGTGGTATCAGAGCTTAGGTCTTTCATGACAAGTGAGTTATCATAGTAGTGTAATGCTTTAGAAAGTATATCAGATCTTGATTTGCAAATCTTGAATCTGAGAACTAAACCTTAGGTACAGTAAGAGTCATAAGTCATAAATTGTGTTAAATATTGTGGTAAATAATATTGAGTAGTTCCAGAATAGAGATAGAAAAATTCAATGGCCAGAATTTTGAGAAATTCAATGGCCAGAATTTTGAACTTTGGAAGCTTAAAGATCTTCTTATATATCAAGAACAATGGAAAACGGTTTGTCCAGGTACCCAACTGACAGAAATGTTGATGGAAGTATGGGAGAAACTTGAAATAAGATAAAGAAGTACAATTTAGCTTTGTATTGCATATTCGTTGTTGTTGAATGTCTCGGGTGCAGATTCATCCAAGAAACTGTGGGACAAGATGGGAAGCTTATACTGATCAAAATATCTGGTAAATAAGTTGTTTCTCAGAAAGAAACTATATCTTCTGAGAATGAGTGATGGAAATTCGGTGACTGAGCATTTAAATGTATTTAATATCGTGTTAATCCATTTATCATTTACGAATATAAAGATCATTGATGAGGAGAAGGGTATCAACCTATTATGTTCTTTTCCAGACTCCTGGGATAGCTTAGTCATGGAAATTGGGAATAATACAACCACACTAGCACTAGAGGACATGGTTTCTTATCTGTTGTCGAAATAAATGAGAAGAAATAACATGGAAGGATCAACCAAATATACTCTGGTAGTCAGAGCTCGACTAGTATATAGAGATAAATACAGATTCTCTGGTAGAAATTTTAAGTCGAAGGGTAGATCTAAATCCCTGGGTCAGTTGATGCAAAGATGTTGGAAATGTGGTAAAGTTGGGAATTATAAAAAGAAATGTAAGTCGAGGGAAAAATAAGTCAGTTCTAGATACGATGAGAAGAAGTTGAGTGAGATAAAGATGACCTCGGAGAAGGGAGGTGATGTGTACCTAGCATAAACCAGTACAAAGTCAGATCAAGCTGTTTGGTTGATAGAACCAGGAGAATCCTATCATATGACATCACATAAATAATGGTTCTGTGAATATGAAATATATGATGGGAGTGACGTGTTCCTGGGGGATGACTCGAAAAGAAAAATTGTTGGATGGGGAAGAGTCTAACTGACACTGCAGTATGGGAGGAAAAGAATCCTTCTAGGTGTACTACACATTCTAGGTTTGGAAAGAAACTTGATATCTGTCAATAAGATGAGTGATGAAGGTGTGCATAATGTTTTTTAGAAGGATTTGTGCAAGATGGTCAGAGGTGCGATGGTATTAATGAAAGGGAATTTTATTGGTACCTTGTACAAGGTGTTAGGGAATTTCAACTTGATTGGATGAAACAACATCATTTCTCCTAAAATCGACTCAACTACGACTCGAATAGATTCAATTTAGACACAACTTGAATTGACAAGACATGATGAAATCGACTCGACCAGGCTATGGAACAAGAGTATGGGACACATTAGAGAAAAAAAAAACTTGAGCTATGCAAAGAAAAGGAATGGTTGAAGTTTTTCCTGAATGTGGTTTAGAAGTAAACTTTTGTGAACATTTAATATATGGGAAAAAAAGTCAGGTGAGGTTCCCATCTGGAGCGACAAGGGAAAATGGGATTCTAGAACTGGTGCACAATGATGTGTTTGGCCCAGTTACAATACCTCCACTTGGTGGATCCCTGCATTATGTCTCCTTCATAGATTATTTATCCAGGAAGACATGGATATATTTCCCGAGGAAGAAATCAAAGGTTTTCAAGAGATTTAAGGAGTTTAAAGATCTTGTGGAAAACCATACAAAGAAGATGATTAAAGTGTTGAGAACTAACAATGGTGGTGAATTATGTTGAAAGGAATTTTATCAGTTCTATAAGTAGTGTGGCATAACACACCAAAATCACACACCATATACTCCACAAAAAAATGGATTTAACGAGATAATGAACATAACGTTGATCGATAAGGCAAGGAGCATGCTCAGTGGTCCCGGGCTTGCACAAGAATTCTAGGCGGAGGTAGGTGACATTGCAAGATATCTGGTAAATATGTCTTCTTCATCGGCACTAGTTGAAATGACTTGAAATGAGGTATTCTCTAGTAAGAATCCATCGGTGGAACATCTCAAAGTATTTGGATGTGATTCATTTGTGCATGTTCCCAAGGAAAATAGGAGCAATATGGACAATAAGGAAGTCAAATATATTTTCATCGAATACAAATAAGGGATGAAAGGATATAAACTTTGGGATCCTGCATCAAGGAAAATAGTGTACATTCGAGATGTGGTGTTCAGAGAAGTCAGAGGTAAATTTGAGCCTGAGGAGGCTATTCATACCAAGGATATTCCTGATATGGTGCAGTTTGAACTGAGGAATGAAGAAGATGATTCAAATGAGTCGATTGGATTCGAGGAAGCAATATAACAATTGACTCTGATGATAAGGAGGTAGAGAAGAGTAATAAAACCAACGGAAAGGCATATTCCTCTCAAATTCCATTCCACATTCATGTTAACTTCCATCGATGCTGAGCCCAAGTCGATCGGTGAGGAAGTCGAATCAACAAAGGGTAAACTCTGGAAGGACACCATAGTCGAAGAGATGGAATCCATGTACAAGAATGAGTCACGAGATTTAGTCAAGTTACCTAGTGGAAGAAATCATGTCAATAGAAAGTGGGTTTTTAAGAAGAAAATGAATGTTGCAAGACAAGTCGAGAAGTTCAAAGCTGGACTGGTAGTGAAAGGATATTCCCAAGTCGAGGGAGTTGACTTTAGTGATATTTTTTCCCTTGTTGAAAAACTAACTTCCATTAGAGTACTATGTCTCTACATGCAACATTCGATCTGGAGATAGAAAAGACAGATGTGAAAACAACGTTCCTACATGGGGACCTAGGAGAAGAAATCTACATGAAACAACCTGAAGGATTTGTAGAAAAGGGAAAGAAAGGGTTGGTGTGAAAACTAAAAATATCTCTTTATGGTCTAAATAAATCGCCAAGGATGTGGTACCAGAAGTTTGACACGCACATCCTTAGTTTTGGATTTGGGAGAATCAAAGATGATCACTGCATATATTCCAAGGAAGAAGGTGGGAGTTTCATATATGTATCTTTGTATGTTGATGACATGTTGCTGATTGGAAACAACATGGACACAATAAAGGAGTTGAAGAAGCAATTATCCTCCAAGTTCGACATGAAGGATCGTGGTGCAATGAACTTCATTCTGGGAATGGATATTAAGAGAGATAAATCCACTAAAAATATCTGGTTGAATCAAATGAAGTATATTGAAACAGTTATGAAATGATTCATCATGTAGGATTGCAAACCAATGAAGGTGTCAATTCCTGTGGGAGAAAGGCTTATTGTTGAACAATGTCCAAAGATATAAGAATAAATAGAGGACATGGCACATGTTCCCTATGCAAGTGCAACTGGTAGTATAATGTATGCAATGGTCTGCACTTGACCAAACATTTCCCATGCAATGGGAGTGTTGACCAGGTACATGTTGGCACCTAGAAAGGAGCACTGGAAAACTGCCAAGAGAGTATTCAAGTATTTGTGTAGCATGAAGGACTATGTTATATGCTACCAAGAAAAACCTGGAGGTGACAGTGGTAAATTAGATGTACATGGATTTTTTGACGTCGACTGGGCTGGAGATCTGGATCGACGAAGGTCGACCAACGTATATGTCTTCAAGATATTCATTGGAGCAATAATTTGGATGAGTAAGTGACAGGAGGTCATATCCTTGTCGATAATAGAATTTGAATACATGGCGGCCACTCATGGAAGAAAACAAGTTGTATGGATTCAAAGGTTGTGTTGAAGAAACAAGTTTGAGAAGAAGGATATGAAGGTAAATTGCGACAGTCAAAGCACACTATTTTTGGAAAATAACCCCTCTTATCATTCAAAGACTAAGCACATTGATGTACAATACCGTTTCGTAAAAGACATGGTGGAAAGTAACAAGGTGCTACTGGAGAAAGTAGACATGTTGGAAAACATAGCAGACTCGTTGACCAAGTATGTGAGTGTTGTGAATTTCTTTTGGTGCAAAGATGAAATGGGTATCATTACCCTGGGTCTGTGAAAAAAAGTTCAAGAATTTCTTGTTTCAACAAAGAAGAAAAAAAGTGGGAGAATGTTGGGTTGTTATATTATTTACAGTGAAAGTGTAGTCGAGGTGAATAGAATGATGGTCGACGGTCGAAGTCGAGGTGGATAGAAAACAAGTCGAAGGTTGAGAGAGTCGATAGGGTAAATTCGAAGTCAAATATATCGATGACAAGTCAACCATCAAGAGTTCAAAGTGCAAGCCTGAGACAACTGACTAGAGACCGAATGAAGGCCAATTGGTAAACCGAGTTGGAGTTGACTGTAATAGAATCCAGGGATTTGTGGGATTTGTAGCCAATGATATGCATGTATATGTAACCATTTTTTGGTGCTAATATTTAGGGTTTTTCGTGTAGTAAAGCCTATAAAGAGGTGTGTGGTAAGGTTGTAAAGGCTAATGAAATATATGGCAATGCATGTGTAAATGGTAGGTTTTTGGTCATGTATATGTAAGTCAAATTGGTTACATGTTTGTTATTTCTTGTGCAAGAGGGTATGATGTTGATTGTGTCTTAGGTGTGGACCCAGGTTAGACATGTAACCTTTTATTCTAATTCAATAAGACAACAAGAGATCATAATGCTCAAAGGATTGTTGGTTTTCTAGTGTAAAATATCGGTGTACGGTGTAATTGCTTGTGGCATTTGTGTTCTTGATTAAATTCTTCCTCTATTATGCTAGGATTAATGTGGAAGTATCATTTTTTTCTTGACAAAATGCCTAGGTGGAGGGACATAGTTTCTCGGTTCCATCAAGTGCCGCTACAGAAAGTTGTCACATATGTATTTTTGTTGATTATATTAATATAACTACTTTTTTCTCATCCAATTATATGTTACAAACATTTGTATTATTTTCCATGGGTAAATTTGTTATACATGTTAATGGACTATGCTACTTTATATGCTAACACTTCATATATTTTCATATGCTTGTGTATCTTGAATGTTGAGAACAAGTTGAAAGTATAAAGAATTGAATTGTGAGCTCGACATTGGTCTCCTACGAACGTCCAAAGGAGGTAGGCTCTTGGCCTTTCTTTTGTTGGCATTTCTATTTATCTAACATACTTGATAATAGAGTTGATTTCTAGGTTTTATTATCTCTGTTATGGTTTTACTCCAATCCATAGAGAGTTTTTCCTCGTAATAGAATTTGGGGAACTCTCCCTTTTGGGGTTATTGGTGATTTTTCTCTTTGACCGCTCTCCATTTTCCTGAGTTTCTATGTATCTTGTTTCTTAACAACCTCTATGTTGCTTTACATCTAGGTTTCTTGGACTTGTCCTTACCTAGACAATGTCTTTCTCAATATACGTGGGTTTTCCTTTGAAAGTCACGTACATATGTGTGTTGTCTGTATGTAGGGCACATACATATGTTTTTTCTCCATGAACAATCATGTACACTTTTTTATAAACCTTTTTGGTTCAATGTGGTGTTTGTTGGGTGAGTTTTGAGTGTTGTTGAGTCTTCTTAGGTCTCTATCTTGTCTGTTGAGTGTTTGCAGAGTGGTAGGAAATTGCATTATTCTTGAATTTTTGGGAAAACTAGTTTCTCATCTTTAGTCCTTGCATTTTGATATGAGTAGTAACTTATTATTGTCCTGCTTGGCTTGTCTTCCTATGCTAGTAGTAGGATCTGTCCGAGAGTCTGTTTCTTCAATTTTTTCATTTTCATTTCCTTATACTGAAAAAAAAAGTTGTGTTTTTGAAATTTACTTGAAGCATTTGCACTTTTTTTCAGATTGCACTAGTCTTGGCATCTTAGGAAAAATTGCATTATCATTAAAATTGAATATAGTGCATCTTATAAACGACATTTAGAAGCATTCCATTTCTATTGAAAAATAAGACTAGTAGTTAGTAATATTTTTACATGTGCTTCTTTCATATGCTGAGTCATCACACCATTAGTTTCACAATCGCACCTCTTGAGTAAGAAGAAGCCACTAAAATTAACGATCAATAATTGAAATTGACTAGAAACGATTTCATTTTTCAAGGTACACAAACAAGTTTAGGACTTAGGGCCTTGGAATAGGATTTTGTGAGTAGATTTCTCCAAGGCTATAAAATTCAACATAGGTGTCTGTCCAGGGAGTGGTGAAACCCATTGTATAATTAGTTTCCTTGGGAGGCTCCGCTCACATCGGAGTTAAGAACGAGTTTTCATGAATTTGGTTGTAGAGATATCCCTCTAACACCTTCCTAGCGTCATAGATATTTCTGGGGTTCTATTTGTATCTGGGGGTTTCACTAGTGCCTTTACCTCTATGAAAGGCGTTACTTTTGAGGATTTGAGATTTTCTACCTTGCCCATACGATGGACCTGACCTGAGACTTCTCACCCGAGAATTGGTTATACC
This sequence comes from Picea glauca, assembly GCA_000966675.3. Taxonomy (NCBI): domain Eukaryota; kingdom Viridiplantae; phylum Streptophyta; class Pinopsida; order Pinales; family Pinaceae; genus Picea; species Picea glauca. Next base: position 20,179 of record JZKD02S2257264.1, on the reverse strand, counting down.
ATGGTGACACTAGTTTCCTGACCTAGGTATCCACATAGGTTTCTTGCAGGGGTTATTTGCAGGTACCCTGAGTTAGATAGGGATTGGAAAACACATAGAATTTATGGAGTATTCTCTCTCTGGAGGGATTTTACCAATTGCACTATGAAGCCCCCGAGGGTCCTTATAATTGATTCTGTTACCTCCACTCTATTCTTCAGGAGTCTCATCCCCTCCTAGGAGAGACATACCTTCTTTAGCTCTGGAGGTCCCTTTCAACCATCCTATCTTGTTTGCGTGCATTGGCCCTAGATTTATTTAGGAGCATGATATTTGTACATTATTTGGCCTTAGGATTTTGTCTTGTGTCATAAGTTTTGAGTCATCATGGAGCGAGACCAATTTCCCTGCTGGTTTTGTCGTATTTTGAATCAATTACCACAGGTTGGTCTGATATCGAAACCACCTCCTAAAAGGTGTAGAGTTAATAAATGTGGTACATACATCTCCACCACTCAAGATCATGACAACCTCATCATGAGCACTGATATGAGTACTTATTCAGGTATGAATGGATCAAGAATCCATTCAACTCCTACCTATGATATGATTGGTGGAACCCCTATGAATCCCTCATCAACAGTTACATGGAGTCCTACAAATCTCTCAGATAGTATTACCTTGTCCATGAACTCACCGATGTCCATGGGGATGGATCCTTATATATTTTTGAGAAGTATGACTCTACCATTATCAATCTCTCCAGCCCCTGGAACCTTTTCGACTGAGATTCATGGTTATAATGCTCAGTCAAAGCCTTTGGTCTATAATCCCTTTTCTTTTGGTATGCCTAACATGACTCTACACATGTCGTCCTCTATTTTAGCATCAAACATTAATACCAGTTTTGGGTCCGGGGCACATTGCCTCCTTACAATTATTTTTCGTTTGGTGGGGGTCACATCCCTCAGTCGTTTCCTTCGGTAGGGGGTTGGAATCCTCCTTCCTCCACACCCAATCCTAGTTATGGTTTTCAAAGATGGAATGGACAAATGTGAGGTGGTTCTACTTCATATATGCCATTTGTATATCCTTCTTCCACAATGCCTGTGCCCATAAATGATTTTATTATGGAAATACATCCTCAAACCTCTGGCATTACGTCAGGGGGGAATCAATTTTATAATATAGTCAACCCTATGCATGGAATCCCTTTGCCAAGGGGAAATATATATCCTCACATGGGGGATCTGTATCATGTCACTTTTTATTCACAAGCATCCCATCAGTGATGACGCCTAAACAACCTTTTATGAATCAAGTAGGAGGGGGATATTATCCTACCGCGAAGGGTCATGGTGTCTACTATAACCCTTCTCGACATGTTGCCTCTCCACATAAGTATATCCTAGGAGCATGGTCTCAAATGCCACAACCAAGGATCCCTTTTCTCGCCATGCTAAATTTTCCAGATCTATCAAAATTAATGAACGACCCTGTGTGTCATGACCCGACATGGCCCCACATTCCCACTAAGCTTACCTCAGACATTCCAAAATTTGAGGGTAAGATTGTGTAACATCTAGTTCTACTGAGCACATTTTATACTGACTTATTCTTTGAGGACACTTGCGAGCAAGTGATTCGGTTATGATACATTATGATTATGCTTTGCTTATGAGTTATATTTTGATGCCATTGTGATTATATGTTAAATTCTATATGTATATATATGTATCAACGAGTATTATTGATGAATTTTCCTGAGTGTGCAGGATACATTGATAGGTTGAGGATGCAAATGGCATCAACAAACTCCCTTGGACTCTAGATTGAGTAAGGGAGTGGACTTGTATTTGGTTTGAGTATTTGATTTACACGCATGTGATTTATATGATGATTTCAGTATGGATGTTATGTATATGGATTATTAACAGTGCTCTTGTTAGTGGATGCAGGCTCAACGACGCTTTCTAATCTGACTCACATAAGGAGTAAAGGGGTCATGCAATACAAAAACTAAACAGTTGAGGGAGAGGTGTGACAACGTTCCTATCACAGCCTACTAGAACTCCTGCTGTGACCTCAACTGTAGGTTACGATTACCTAGTTTGATAGGTCCACAATGTCAGGAGGGAAAACTGAGACAACTGCTTACGAAGAAATATAAGGGGTGCACAATAAGGAGAAATCCTTATTCCTTAGAATCCATTAGTCTCTCACAAGGTCAACCAAGTGGAGTGTTGACTCCAAGTGTCTGACAAACTTTCAAAACTAGTCAAAGGAGAGTGACACCTTTGGAGCATGGAGGTGCATCTTGAAGGGCACATCGCATAATCAAATGTGAGTAATAAAAATCTAGAAGGATTAGAAAATAAAAAGAAAATACTTAGACGTTTAGAAAAGACGCTACTTTTGATCATTAAATTATAAATAAGAAAATAACAAAGAGTCTAAGTATAATAGTTTCACTAAATTAAAACATAAAAAGGGATTTAGACTAGTGAGCTAGGTAAAATAATGAATTGGGTATATGCACATGTGTGCATCAAACTAATAAAAGAGAATTTTTAAATAAGAATAAATTAAAACATGAGAGAATAGGTGGTTCACATAGAGTAGCATCTTGAGTCAATCTACCACTAATCATAACTAAAAGAAGACTCATAATCCAACTCAAATTAAGAGCTAGTTAGGGGACACAAATTAAATGAGGGATTGAGGAACTGAGGGACAACTAAGAGCAAAAATAGGAGCACATTGGGGAATGTGAGGAAAAATTCTTAAATAAATAAAATAAAAAGGGAATTTACATGTGCAACTTGGGGAGAATGTCACACTTGTAGTGGATGATTAATCATTTAATTAATTGATTTAAAATTAATTATTTTTTCATGAGGACATGTGTCATTGGAGATTTTTCTATAAAAGAATTGGAGAGAAAGGGAGAGGGGATCTTACATTTGTGAGGATCCAAATTTTTTCTTGACTAAGTTTTACTTGTGAGAGTTGGGTTCCAAAACTTGACAAAGAGTGGAAGCTCCTCATTGTGAGGAAAATTTTGGGTACTATTGTTTCTGGTTTTTGTGTGTGGCCTCTTTGTAGCTCGAGGGGCTAACGGTGAAGAAGAGTATGCCTAACATTGTGTGGGAGGCACCAGTGAAGTTTCTAGCAGACGAAGGAGTGAATTTGCAAAGCTTGGATTGAAGATCATCAACAATCACCCTAGAATCTTACGATTACGGTACTCAACTGTTCTAGATATTGATATTTATAAATTGTTGATCACTTTTAATTTTTGCATTGACAAGACTATTAGATTTCAAATTTAATCTATAGACTATTGATAAACCTATGCGCGGCTAAAGAAAGAGAAAAATATGAATGTACAGAGAGTTAAAACAGAAATTTTATTGATAATTGTTAACCTGTGTGTTCATTGTATGTTTGTTAGTAGAATGGCAGAATTTCGTCGAGTTTTGGATCTATAATATGTGTTGAATTTACTAAAGAATTATCTCAAAACGATCATTGTTTTAACCATGATGTATGTATTGATTCGAATGTTAGATCGTTTCTGTCAGAATAAAATGAGTGTAATTATTGAAGCAGTACCACACACACAAAAAAAAGGTCATACTTGAAAAAATTCTGTGACTCTAGAAAATTAAAAAAATTTGCTTACCCTTACAGAGTTTAGATCCAGAAATAAATGATTTCAGTAATACAGTAGTCTGCGTTAAGGATATAATACGGTAGTCTGATTTCAGAAATAATCAATTATTCCAAGAAGTGGTTGTCAAAAAACTTAAGAATTTGAGCCTGGTTGGAAATGAAAATTTAACCTTGGATATAGTGTTATAAGATATATTATTCTAGAGAAAAGAATATCCCAAAAAGTTGACACCTATCCTTAGAATAATGTAGCAATTGATGTGACTACATGAACGATTTGATTTTTCTTAATCAAGTATTATATAATTTCTCCTTTGTTTAGAGAGTGAGATACCTATTGTTGTGAAGGTTAATAAATTTAGCAAGGTAGTTTCAGGTCATGTAGTTATTGGATAGATGATTTGTAAAATAAAAACAAAGTAATTAATTTAATTACGATATATATTAACCCCAAATGAATATATTAGTGGTTAAGCATTGTGATCTAACTTTGATCGGCCAACGTACTTCAAGAATTATCTGCGAGGAGCAGTTAAGGATTTTTTAACTTGTTAATTTAGTTGTCTATAGCAAGTAGAGTTTTAATTTAAATGATGTTGTGGAAAATTAATGGCTAATTGCGAGTGGATATATAATTGTTGCTAGTAAGTTATTATCGATTTGTTTATATTTTTAAATTTTAAATAATAATAAAAGATTAATAATAAGTTTTACCTTATAATTGTACAAAATGAGTTAAGAGTTGTACTAGCTTATATTTATACAATATGCAATAATTGAGTGTCGTTTCAGAATGATGAAGATCTAGGTGATCACGTCACTACTTTTCACCTATGGTGCTCGTCTAATTCTCTTAATGATCATTCTATTTGTTTGAGACTGTTTCAACGCACCCTCATGAGGGTTTTTGAAAAATGGTACATTGAGCTATCGGGGGGCACATACCATACTTCAATGAGTTGGTCTTGGCTTTCCTCAACCACTTTCAACTGTCAGTTCATTACAATTCCGATACAAATATTTTGTCTACTTTTCATCATGATAAAGCCACCCACAATTCTGACCACATTCAAGAATGGCCTAGGAGAAAGGGGTTGATTAAAGCTACCATTACACCATATTTTTTGTTGGAGCGATTGATTAAAGATACCATTCACAACATCATTACTCATTACTTCAATTCACACCTAGTTGATTGCATGTAAACATATCTCAATGACATATATTAACAATAAAGAACTATGCACCATCACAATAAAGAACTCAAAGAACAACACATATATGTATAAGTTTCTTTTGTAATACAGACTACAATCCTTGGGGTTTATAAACACCAACTGAAATGATCACCAACTCAAAGAGAGCACCAAATCTCAATGCAAGACCTAGCCTACAGATCTCAACACCAACTGAAAATATGAATCCAAACCTCAAGTACAAGACCCAACTTGTAGACAAAATCTTATCTTTCAACAGGTATGCGATCTGTCTATACTTCAACATGCATATGTACGCGACCTGTCTATACTACAACACGCAGATGTACGCATTCTTCCTTCTGTCAGCCTGGGTACACCTTCAAAAACTAGGGTTTCTAAAACTTCACAACTTTTTCCCTTCAAACCCTTGCTGCCTCTGTCACATACACCAGTCACTGTCATTGCAACCTACCAGTCACTGCCCAATATGTACCATCACCAACCACAAACAGATCTATACCATCCAATAATATATGCATGTTCATCATGCATACACCATTACATATCATATATATCTCTCAATTATACCATAACTGAACTACTCAACTAACCAATCACCATATACCGTATCCAAACATCACAACAAACCTACAAATAATTCTTCAAGAATTTACCATACCACGAGTAAATCTAAGCATCAAGATAACATATACCTGTAACAGAACATTGACAACTGATTTGAGCCTATAGAATGATATCCTGTGAACTTGCTTCATACTTCAAGAACCTGACACTAGCACTTACTCAAACTTTTCATGTCATTTCCAATTGTACGTTCCTTGCTCTCCTTCAACCCATGTACATACGAGCCCTAGCCCACTACAGCCTGTGTACATCTTCAGAAAACTAGGGTTTTGTGAACCTCCAAAATTTTCACCATAAAAAATCATACCTATAGAACTTTTGATGTGTCCATGAGTACCTGCAATGAATCTTTGACCAAAAATAGATGTTCAATATACTCAAGATATTCACACACATAAGAGACCCTTTCTTTCTTATTTATACTTCTTCAAGTATCTTCCTCTAGGGGTTATCATCTAACCAACTCTAACCAACTTCCTTCTTTTGGAGCTAACCCTCTTCTAACCACTTGTCCACTTATAATCACTTTCTCCACAACTAGTAAACTCTCCACTTCTAGTTACAACTAATTTATTTTTAATTGTTTTCTTGTTGCACCCACTTAACCCATGAATAACCACTTTGAATGGTCAACTTCTTCTACGATCTTCTAGAATAATTTGACTTCTTTGACCTTCTAGGGGATTCTAGACAACACATGAGGGTTCTCCAACTTCACATGGCCATAAATCTCTAACCACGAGGAGTTATGTGACGTTTCACATATAACCAAAAATGGCATGACGAGCACTGTCCATATGGAATAGTCTCACTAAAAAATTCACTAATATTCATAAAATTATTCCTCAAACAAACTTGGGTTCCCTAACCACACTGCTAGGATTTCTCAAGCACCTAACCATTTGGACTTCGCAAAGCGTCTTCCCATGAGGGATTTCACCATAAGCGGACCACTTTGGAGTTCACCCATTTGGTACTACCTATCAACCATGACAAAAAAACAAATATCAACCTTTACATCAACCCATCTATACATCAATCCATTTGGAACATCAACCCATGACCACATGATCCAACAATCCATACATCTATGATACCAACACATTACTAAAACAATACTTGACATCAACCCTTTTAAATCAATCCTTGGACATCAATGACAACATAGTACAACATTCTCTATTACTAGAAGTGTCGGTATTAAGTGGTAAAGGCTTACGAAACATGGGTACCCTAGTTAGAACACTTTTTCCATTTGGCTCCCATGCAAAAGTTACTCCATAGGTCTGGAAGTCCCTTGTAGTCCCGTTATGACTTTTCACTTCAACCTCATTCTTCTTACTCAATCTCATTATGACCACTACCTATGGGATTCCCTCCATTATGGGTTGCTCCGAACAACCTACTAGAGTCTTAGTTAAGCTCTTTTCAGACTCCTTAAAATGAAAATATTTACAAGTGAACTTGTCTCTTTCACACTCATTAAATGGATTTGAAAGGATGTATATTTCTGTATAAGTTTAAACCTTTTTTAGATCAAATAGACTAATTATGAGAAAGGAACACTCTAGTCACCAGTGGCTAGAAGAGTTCTCCTTGGTATCACTTTATGCTTTTTTGGTCCCGGGGGACTAAATCTATGATAAAAAACATTACCAGAAGTTTCTTTCTAGTGTTGATTTGTAATTTCATTTTATCACCTTGCGTGCATTGTTGAGCTTAATTCCAGCTCCTACTTGCTCATTATAAGCCTATTTCCTAAACAATTCTCAAAATTCACCAAGCAGTTCCTTCCATATATCCTTTGTAGCTTGACAACCTTTACCCTAAGAGGAAACATCCCCCCGAGTGTCCATATGCCACATGTGTTCCCTTACATAAAGAATGAATATGTTCCACTGCATGGAACTTGCTGACTTACTCGTGACACTCATTTCCTCTCTTTTATCATAACATTCTTCCACATTTAAAAAAAAAGAAGGTTGGGAAAAGAACATTGTCTCTTGTCGAAAGTAGTCCTATTTCCTTTAAACATGGAACAATTTTTTGAGTCCATTCATCAAAAGTTTGGGTTTAGTATGGCCTTAGGAAGTTGTACTCGTTACTCAAATTTAGTCTCCTCTGACTGGTTATTCTTCCAGTCCCTATGGAGAGTTTGTCGATGCCTCTTGCATCACAAATATTTGTTCTATCATTAGTCCTGAGTCTATGTTTCCTAAGTTATCCATTTGTCTCATGCTCTGATTCAAAGGAAGTCCAAACATGTGTTGTCCATTCCTCAGAATTCTTGACTTTGCATGTCGGTCATTCCCTTAGAAGTGAATCTTAGAATCAAATGAAGGTTTATCCCTACCTTGTACCCTGGGCCTACTTTCATCATTGGTAGGTGACCATGAACCCATCAGATGACATATCCTCATTGTTCTCTCACTAGGTGGTTTCCCTTGTGTTCTATGGCAAGAGATCGATTCACACATTGGGATTCATGCAATATCTTGGATTCCATTAAACCTTATTGGTGGCTTCCTCACATCTTTAATAAGTTTTCATTATTGGCTGCTATTCAGAGGGTGTCTTTAGTGTACTACTTTCATATGGTGCACACAAGAGATGCACATGGTCATTGGATCGTGCATATCCTATTCGTCTAATTTCTTCTAGATAATTATCAAAGTATAGTTTTGTACGTCGTGTTGGATGATGAGAGATACCTCAATTCTGTCCTTTCAATGGATCTCCTTCCATCAAACTCAACTCATCTATTCTAGAATCGAGATATAGAGTATTATGAGTACTTAGAGGCTTGCAATCATCAGTGGCAGGTTCTCTCTCCATCGACAGTTGGGAATAAATCAATGTCTCATGTTCGATGGATTCCTTAAGTGTTCGACCTCAATAGATTTATTCACACATTTAATTTACTCAGTGCCTTGATTCCTACTTTCATCATTGGTGTGTTGTCTCACATTTTTTAACGATATACCTCAATTACTGGTAATCAAGTGAAGTCTCATCATGTTCGACTTCAACTCCTTTATTCACACGATGTAGACTTGCACCATTAACGACTAGTGTAGAAGACCTCCATTTCATAGTAGCAACACCTCATGTCTATTGTTATCTTTTAGAGTACCGAAACCTATATGAATTCAATTATCATGGAATATTATATTGTACTTCATCGTATATAGATGTACTCAATTGATTTTGAAACCAGACTCCACTATGTCTTGTTTGTGACCATGAATACCTATGGAACATGCCTACTTTGTATTTACTATTTATGGCCATGAAAAATTGCATTATATAGTCACATGGATATGAAGTGCACATCATATTGGCAGTCATGTGTACATAGTCAACATTTATTGTAATATTATGAGGGGTGACTAGTTCTTCTAGCTGGGTCCTCACGACTCCACTTCTGAGAATTATAATGTATTTCAGCCATCGTGATAGCTCCTTTGACCTCACACATTAGGGGGAATATGTTATCACAATTTTTGACACACTCTATGCATCATGCTTTCATGACCTTCCCCTTCCCTCTGTAGACTCAATTACCCCATTTTTCTCAATCCAAAGTCAAAAATTCAAAATTTTATGCATATATGCAGGCTACAATTAGACAACTTGCGTATACATAGGTTGTTCCATTACATCCCACGTACATCTAGTTTTTTTCTCAAAATTAAAAACATTTCGGGTTTTCCATGCCTAGTTACGGGATCCACACCCTTTTCCCTTTCATATACCAAAAAGTAATTAATTTAATTACGATATATATTAACCCCAAATGAATATATTAGCAGTTAAACATTGAGTTCTAACTTTGATTGGCCAACATACTTCAAGAATTATATGCAAGGAGTAGTTAAGGATATATTAACTTGATAATTTAGTTGTCTATTGCCATTCAAGTAGATTTTTAATTTAAATGATGTTGTGGAAAATTGATGGCTAATTGTGAGTGGAAATATAATTGTTGTTGGTAATTTATTATCGATTTGTTTATATTTTTAAATTTTAAATAATAATAAAAGATTAATAATAAGTTTCACCTTATAATTGTACAAAACTAGTTAAGAGTTTTACTAGCTTATATGTATACATTATGCATTAATTGAGGGTCGTTTTAGAATGATGAAGATCCAGGAGATCATGCCACTACTTTTCACCTATGGTGCTCATGTAATTCTCTTAATGAAAATTCTATTCGTTTGAGACTGTTTCAATGCACCCTCACGAGGGTTGTTGTAAAATGGTACATTGAGCTACCAAGGGGCACATACCATACTTTCAATGAGTTGGTCTTGGCTTTCCTCAACCAATTTCAACTGTCAGTTAGTTACGATGCTGATACAAAGATTTTGTCTACTTTTTGTCGGGACAAAGCCACCCACAATTCTAACCACATTCAAGAATGGTGTAGGATAAAGAGGTTGATTAAAGCTACCATTCCACCATATTTTATGTTGGAGCGGTTGATTAAAGATACCATTCAAAACATCATTATTCATTACTTCTATTCACACCTAGTTGCTTTCATGTAAACATATCTCAATGAAATATATTAACAATAAATAACTATGCACCATCACAATAAAGAAGTCAAAGAACAACATATATATGTATAAGTTTATTTTGTATTACAAAATACAATCCTTGGGATTTATCAACACCAACTGAAATGAGCACCAACTCAAAGAGATCACCAAATCTCAATGCAAGACCTCCCTGCAGATCTTAGCACCAACTAAAAATATGAATCCAATCCTCAAGTCCAAGACCCAGATTGTAGACATAATCTTATATTTCAACAAGTACATGACCTGTCTATACTGCAACACACATATGTACGCGAATTTCCTATACTACAACACACGGATGTACGCATTCTTACTTCTTTCATCCTGGGTACACCTTCAGAAACTAGGGTTTCTGAAACTTCACAACTTATGCCCTTCATACCCTTGTTGCCTTTGTCACATCCACCAGTCACTGTCACTGCAACCTGCCTATCACTGCCCAATATGTACCATCATCAACCACAAGAAGATCTATACCATCCAATAAGATATGCATGTTCCTCATGCATGCACCATTATAGATCATATATATCTCTCAATTATACCAGAACTAAAATACTCAACTAACTAGTCACCATATACCATATCCAAACATCACAAAAACCCTACAAATAATGCTTCAAGAATTTACCATACCATGAGTAAATCTAAGCATCAACATAAAATATAATTGTAACAGAACATCGACAACTGATATGAGCCTATAGAATGATATCATATGAACTTGCTTCATACTTCAAGAACCTAACACCAACACTTACTCAATATTTTCATGTCCTTTCCAACTGTGCGTGCCCTGCTCTCCTTCAAGCCACATACATACGATCCCTAGCCCACTACAACCCACGTACATCTTCATAAAACTAGGGTTTTGTGAACCTAAAAAAATTTCATTGTCAAAACTCATACTTACATAACTTTTGATGTGTCCATGAGTACCTGCAATGAATCTTTCACCAAAAATAGATCTTCAATATACTCAAGGTATTCACACACATAAGAGATCCTTTATCTCTTATTTATACTTCTCCAAGTAGCTTCCTCTAGGGGTTATCATCTAACCAACTCTAACCAACTTCCTTCTTTTGGGGATAACCCACTTCTAACCACTTGTCCACTTATAACCACTTTCTGCACAAATAGTAAACTCTCCACTTCTAGTTACAACTAATTTATTTTTAATTGTTTTCTTGTTGCAACCACTTAACTCGTGACTAACCACTTTGTCTCGTCAACTTATTCTAGGAGATTCTATAATAATTTTGACTTCTTTGGACTTCTAGGAGCTACTAGACAACACATGATGGTTCTCCAACTTCACATGGTCATAAATCTCTAACCGTGAGGAGTTATGTGAAGTTCCACATATCACCAGAAATGGCATGATGAGCACTATCCATCTGGAATAATCTCATTGAAAAATTCACTAATCTTCATAAAATTATTCCTCAAACAAACTTGGGTTCCCTAACCACAATGCTAGGATTTCTCAACCACCTAACCATTTGGACTTCGCAAAGCGTCTTCTCATGATGGATTTCACCATAAGAGGACCACTTTGGATTTCATCCATTTGGTACTATCTATCATCCATGACAAGACAACAATGATCAACCTTTACATCAACCCATCTATACATCAATCCATTTGGAACATCAACCCATGACAATACCTCACTTTGACACCTCATGAAATTATCCCTTTGACATAAATTACATCCATGACCACATGATCCAACAATAAATACATCAATGATACAAACACATTACTAAGACAATACTTGACATCATCCCTTTGACATCAATGACATCATAGTACAACACTCTCTATTACTAGCAGTGTCTATATTAAGTGGTAAAGTCTTACCAAACATGGGTACCCTAGTTAGAACACTTTTTCCATTTGGCTCCCATGCATAAGCTACTCCATAGGTTCGAGAGTCCCTTGTAGTCCTGTTATGACTTTCCGTGTCAACCTCATTTTCTTAATCAATCTCATTCTTACCACTACCTATGGGACTCCCTCCATTATGGGCTACTCCGAACAACTTACTAGATTCTTAGTTAAGCTCTTTTCAGACTCCTTAAAATGAAAAGATTTACAAGTGAGCTTGTCTCTTTCACACTCGTTAAATGGCTTTGAAAGGATGTATATTTCAGTATACTTTTAAACCTTTTTCAGACCAAATAGACTAATTATGAGAAAGGAACACTCTAGTAACCAGTTGCTAGAAGAGTTCTCCTTGGTATCACTTTATGCTATTTGGTCCTGGGGGACTAAATCTATGAAAAATAACATTACCGGAAATTTCTTTCTAGTGTCAAGTTGTAATTTAATTTTATCACCTTCGTACATTATTGAGCTTAATGCCAACTCTTTCTTTCTCATTATAAGCCTATTTCCCCATAAATTCTCAACATTTACAAAGCAGTTCCTTCCATATATCCTATGTAGCTTGACACCCTTTACCCTAAGAAGAAACATCCCCCCGAGTCTCCATATACCGTATGTGTTCCCTTACATCAGGAATGAATATGTTCCATTGCATGGAACTTTCTCACTTACCCATGACACTCATTTCCTCTCTTTTATCATAAAATTCTTCCGCATTTAAAAAAAAAAAGGTTGGGAAAATAATAGTGTCTCATGTCGACAGTAGTCGTGTTTCCTTTGAACATAGCACAATTTTTTCAGTCCATTCATCAAACGTTTGGGTTTAGTATGGCCTTAGGAAGCTATACTTGTTACTCAGAGTCAGTCTCCTCTGAATGGTTATTCTTCCAGTACCTATGGAGAGTTTGTCGATGCCTTTTGCATCAAAAATATTTGGTCTATCATCAGTCTTGAGTCTATATTGTTTGAGTTATCCATTTGTCTCATGCTATGATTCAAAGGAAGTCCAAACATGTGTTGTCCATTCCTCAGAATTCTTGAATTTTCATGTCGGTCATTCCCTTATAAGTGAATCTCATAATCACATGAATTTGTATCCCTACCTTGCACCCTGGGCCTACTTTCATAATTGGTAGGTAACCGTGAACCCATCAGATGACATCTCCTCATTGGTCGTTGACTAGGTGGTTTCCCTTGTGTTCTATGCCAAGAGATCTATTCACACATTGGGATTCATGCAATGTCTTTGATTCCATTAGACCTTATTGGTGGCTTCCTTGCCTCTTTCGATAGTTTTCATTATTGGTTTTATTCAAAGGGTCTCTTTAGTGTACTACTTTCATATGGTGCACACAAGAGATGCACATGGGCATTTGTTCATGCATATAATATCCGCCCAAGTTCTTCTAGCTAATTATCAAAGTATATATTTGTACCTCATGTTGGATTATGAGAGATACCTCAATGCTCTCCTTTCAATGGATCTCCTTCCATTGAACTCATCTCATCTATTCTAGAATCGAGATCTAGAGTCTTAAGAGTACCTAGAGGCTTTTAATCATCAGTGGCAGTTTCTCTCTCCATCGACAGTTGGGAATACATCAATGTCTAATGTTTGATGGATTCCTCAAGTGTTAGACCTCAACACCTTTATTCACACTTGTTGAATGTACTCATTGCCTTGATTCCTACTTTCATCATCGATGGGTTGACTGACATGTTAATGAACTATGCTAGTTTATATTCTAACACTTCATATATTTTCATAAGCTCATGTATCTTTATGTTGAGGACAAGTTCTAGGTATCAAGCATTGAATCATGAGATCGACAATGGTATCCTACATACATCCATAGGAGGTAGGATCTTGGCATTTCTTTTGTTGGAATTTCTATTTATCTAGTATACTTGAGATTAGAGTTGATTTTTGGGTGTCATTATGTCTGTTGTGGTTTTACCCCAAGCCATAGAGAGTTTTTCCTTGTAACAATATGGGATTTACCAAGATTGAGGTGGATTCTAACTTGTACTTCATACTTGTTGGGTTAGATCCACTCATCTTGGTTATGTACATTGATGATTTGTTTCTCACAGGTGTAGAGGAGCTTATTGCAGGGTGCAAAACATATTTTCTAGTGAGTTTGAGATGAAGGAAATTGGCTTGATGCATTATTTCTTTGGGTTAGAGGTATGTAAGGTATCGAGAGAGATATTCCTTGGTCAAGGTAAGTATGTGGTAGATATCTTGAGGATATTCAAGATGAAGGAATGGAGACCAATGTCTACACCTATGGTTACAAATATGAAGAAGATTGACACTTCAGATTCAGAGTTGGTGGATCCTAGGATATACAGGAAGTTGATAGGGTTCTTGATGTATTTGGTCAACACCAAGACAAATATTTTTTTTCTATGAACACCTTGAGTTAGTTCATGGTGGAGTCGAGGCAGGTGCATTGGATAGTAGTGAAACACGTGCTTAGGTACTTGAGAGGTACAATGGAGTATGGATTGAGGTATCTTGGAGGAGATGGAGTGGATTTGTAGGGATACTCAGACTCAGATTGGGCATGGAGTGTAGTAGACAGAAAGAGCACCTTGGGGTGTTTCTTCGACTTGGGATTAGCAATGATTACCTGGTTCAACTGGAAGCATACTTCTGTATCACTCAGTTCAGTAGAGGCACAATATATGCTAGAGAGTATGGCTAGTTATGAATCCATATGGATTCACAAATTTATTACATGTTTATTTGATCAGGAGTTGGAGCCTACAGTGATATACCGTGATAATCAAAGTTGTATCAAACTCTCATAGAATCTAGTATTCCATGATAGGTCCAAGTATATTGAGATCATATACCACTTCATCCAGGATAAGATCCAAAATAGAGCATTCAATCTTCAATATATTTCCATAGATGAGTAGGTTGCATATATTATGACCAAAACCTTAGATAAAGGGAAGTGTTTTTTCTTCAAAGATAGACTTGGAATGGTGCAGAATACCTTACTCACTAAGAGGGAGCGTTGATGCATGGTAGCATCGGAAAGGTATTTCTGCATAGGTCTATATTTCTAGACATGTGGAAATCATCCAAATCCTTCTATCTTGGTAACTTTACTTTAATTAGAGGAATTATTAAAGTAAAGTTCTTTAATTAATTAATTAAATTAAGTGAGTTATTTAAGGAAATGCTAAAAGTTAGCATTTTAATTTTATCCATTTATCTCAAGTGAGGTGAGAAGTAATATTAACCATCAATCACTTTGGATATGAGGGTTAGACATAATTCAAGATTATAAAATCAAGGCTAGGGTAAACTTGGAGAAGACACTTGACAAGACTTACGTTGAGAGAGTCGAAACAGAGAGGGTTGGATCATGAGAGACTTTCACTCAAGGAGATATTTTATATATGGAGAAGAGAGAACAGAGGCAACCACAAGTGGTTTTTAGTAAAGTGAATCCACAAGAAAGGGTTTCATCGTACTGATTTTTCCATAAAATATTTCTGTACGTGTATGTGAGCGTTGGTGGAGGCAGGTGTGTATATTCAGGTGTGCAGAAGCGAAAGTCACATATACCTTGAAAAGCATGAAAATATGGGTCATACTACATATTAGGATTTTCCAAGTTTGTCTGCAGTTGTATATCTCTTAGTGGGACATTATCCCTATTACAAGATCCCTAATTTTAGCATAATAAAATATTTCTCAGCAATGGTTTTCCCTCTAGGAATTTTCTAGCGGTATCTACCCAAAAATATTGGTGTTTACGTGTGGATGATTTGGTTTCCAGTTTTTCTTCTGCTATATTTATTTGAGTTGGACATCCCAACAATGTATTTTTGTTTTGTGAGTTGCTAATCTGATTTACAGTAAGGAAAACACTATATAACAAGGTACCTAGGTGTTGGGGTAAGAGGTTTTCAACACCACAACCAAGTAATTTTCATGCACCATCAAATTGGATATCCATTCATGATGTTTAAGTGAATAAAATGTTTGTGTGATCCATTTTTTATGGGAGGATGTAGAAGAAGCAAATTGTAGAGTAAGAATTGAGTTGAAGGAAAGGGAGTTCTTCACAATATTGTTGGTTAATTGCATAGTATAAATAATTGTTCTCTCATTGGATTCATTAGAATGGAAGTGATGAGAATGTATTAGACATGAAACATACTCCATTAAATAGTCCTCAACCTCGAATAAGAGGAATTTAGTCAGGGGAAATAAACCTTGATTCAATTTCCTCAATATGTATAGTCAACCATTAATATAAGGTTATAAATCCTTTAACAAACATGTCGATCATTGGTTGAGAATTGAGTAGCAATGATTATTGATCGATATCAAAACATTTATTTTATCTAATGAAGAGATTTGGCATAAATCCAAATGCAATCTGTGAGACATTGAAGTTGTTCTGGTTGGATATTGGTGAAAATTTAACTAGGCTAGCTACAACCATTCATTCGCAATAAATGATAGCTATTTTTTTGTGTGCATGTGACACCCAAGAAAAATCCATATAATCAATCCTGAGCCCAAGCCTTGAAGCAAAGAAGTATATTCAGTCCTTGTATGCATGCTTGGTGATTAAAAATCGAGAAGCCAACTCAGAGTGTTGACGAGTATTGCTTGTTGTTTGGTTGTTTCAAGTGCAGGTTACACTAAACAATAATGGGTAGTTGATTGGAATATTGCATCCTTACATGCATGTAGAAGAATACAAAGCAAAAAAGTTTGCACTTGGCATTGCAGTGTTAGAACAAGCCTTGTAATCATTATAATCACATAGGTCTCTATTTAATTGATCTCCAATGGATCATCATATAAGTTTTCATCTATCTTAGTACTTTATAGGTGGAAAAAATGGAGGACTTGGTTTGTAGGGTCCATTTTAGCATCATGTCCCAGTTTGGAGATTTGGGGTCCAGAACCTTCTAAATCCATTTAGAGGCATCAAACAAATTTTTTTAGGGTCAAAACTTTACAAGAAAAGCTTCCAACCCATTGAATATATTTTACACATCAATACCTTTCCAACAGTGCAAATATTTTCTTAATTAGAGGTCATATGTGGAAGTTATGCCTCTCGGAAGTCGACCTACCTTGTTGACCACCATGGTATGAGTGGATGCCACATCATTCTTGATTACTCACACATGTAGGGATAGCCATATGTGGAATTTCAAGAATATTCTAGAAGGTCCAAACCCTTATCACTTAGTGAGGGTAGAGGATGAAAAAAAACTAACCCTAGACAACTATTGGGCTATTTTAAATATTGAGTCACTAAGAAGAGAAGGGGTTCCATTCTTTAGCATTGTACTTTTTCCATAGATGAAGAATATTTCATGGTATTCGATCTGACAACAATGTCATAGGAAACTCCATAGTGAATGGTATTCATTTGTATTTTCATTTTGATAACTAAAGCAAAGGGAGCATAGCATAGGCCACACCTATGAGCTGGGATTTTTCTTGTATTGGGTTTCCTAGGGTAAGTCTTGTGTTTTTTGTGTGGATGGTGGTTTTTCATTTTCCTATTCTTTTATTTTCATATTTTAGTTATTTTCTATAAAAATAGAGTAATAAGCTAGATATAAAAAAATTGAGATCTAAGGAAATAAACCTGCATAATAAAGATTTCAACATATTATAGGATCCATTGTGACAAATTGTTCTAGTGGAATGTCCAAAAAAATTTATAGATCAATAAGATAGAGAATAAATATTAGAGATAATTCCACACAATAACTGTTTTGGTGAAGCAAATGGGATATAAGCTCCTTGTTTATGGATCAACATCCGATGATATCATATAAAATTGGGAAAACACTCGATACAATCATTAGCATGTTTGATTTCAAACCTATTCCACTAGAAGAACGCGTTGAATTTAAAAATGAAGAAATTATAATTATGTAAAGGATTCTTAGATGCGTGACTGAAAGATCATATTGGGGTTATATAAGAATAATTATAAATCCCAACTAATTTGACATGATTAGATTCATCTACCATGATGTTATGAAAAATTGAAATTTCAATTTTATAGAAAATGACACTTCCAATCATGCAACTCATTTCATATCTCAAAATTGATAGTTGAGTGCCATCATTCCTAATGAATGTACAAACTCTTACTCATTTGAAAATTGAGGAAAAAATATAAAAAAAGCATAGCATATTATCCTTTAACACTATATAGTTGGGAATAGTGAACCATTTCATACGATTATCCAAGGAAGCATGGGTACTTACTTGAATGGAACTATTAAATATAGACTTGGAAATGACATTACAAGAAAACTATATCATTAGCTTCCCTTTTAGCTTCCTTCTTTCTTTCTTTCATTTACCTTTTTAGTGATTTTTTCATAATTTTGATGAAAACTTGACACTATTTCATAGAATGACATTAAAATTGGTGTTATTTCATGAGTTGGTGCTAACCTCAACATTCGTTACACCAGATTTAGCACTAACTTCAACATTTTATTATTATTGGATTTAGCTCCAATTTTAGTTCCAGATTTAGGGTAGAGTTTCCTGGGTATCTCAATAAAAGTTGAGTAAACTTTTCAAAAGTAAATTTAAGAAATGTTAATGGCTAAAATAATCCACTTGTCTTAATCCTCATGAGTATGGAGGTAATTTTGAATATTTTAATTAGAATATTTTATCTTCCCTCACAACATCCCCTCAAACCCTACTCTCTCATTCTTTTATATTTCCTCCTTTTCCTCATTATCTTCTATTCCATTTTCCTTTCTCCCTTAGTATTTCATTTCTTATGGTTTAATGCTCATGGAGGCCCATATTTCAATTTCACGGAGGAACCTCCACGATGAAGGTAATGGATTCTTCATTCCCTTATTCTCTTTCCTTTATATTTTTATTTCCTTTTCCTTTATTGATTTTCTAATCTTTATTCTTGTTTTGTTAGTGCAGGTTTAGTTTTCTTGCATGCATGTTAAAGTTTCAAGAGGGAACCTCCATGATAAAGGTAATGTCTTCTTATTTCCTTTCTCCTACTTCCTTCCTCTTTTAGTTTTCTTTTCTTTTATTGATTTTCTATTGTTTATTGATTTTTTGTTGTTGCAAGTTTAGGGTTCCATATGCATGGATGCTAGGGTTTTATGGAAGAACCTCTATGAATAAGGTAATGACTTCTACCTTCCTTTCTCCTCCTTATTTCCTCTTTTATTATTCTTTTTCTTTATTGATTTTCTAATGTTTATTGTTGTTTTGTTGTTGCAAGTTTAATGGAGAAATAACAAAAACAATGGCATCTTGAAGGGTCTATATAATGTACAAATCTAATTCATCGGTGTGGCCAAAGGAAGGACACAATTACATACTTGAAAATAACCCTCTAGAGTTCTCATTTTTCTAAAAGTCACATTTATTAATTGTTTTTAACCCATTTCAAAAAGTGGTACTCTAGAGTCACCATTTTTTTTTAGGTAATTCAACATTTTCATATATATATATATAATCTTTTTTTCTTAAGTTAAATTTATGTTTTTTTACCCTTTTTGTTTTAAAGTTTTCCTAATATTTTTCTCAACTTTTTTTGTTTGTGTATGTGTATTTTAGTTTTTCTAATATTTTTAGAGTTTTCTTGTTTGATTTTTGAAATGAGTGTTTTTTTTTCAATTTTTTTTTTTTTTTTTAATTTATCTTTTTATTTAAAGTGAGGTGACATAAGACTAGGTAGATTAGGGCTTATGTTATATTTTTATTTTCTTCTTTTAAATTGATATTGAAGGAGTGGACATTTTAAGGTTTATTTTATGGTTTGTTTACAACAATATGTTTTTTTAGGTCATGATTTTAAAAATGTTGCAATTTTAAGTCACAAAAAAGAGGTCTTACTAGTAGCACCACTTTTTGATTTAGGGCTTGATTTTATGATTTTTGTTGCAATGGTATCGGTTGTTAAGGCCACAGTTCCAAATTGTTGGAAATTTAATCTTGAAAAAAAGGAGGTGTTATTGATCTAGCACCACTTTTTGATTTGAGGATCAATTTTAAGGTTTTGTTTGCAACATTGGTTGTTGAGGCCACAATTTCAAGCAAGTTGTAATTTTGATCCAAGACAAGAGCAAATTTTTACTATTAGTAGCACCACTTTTCAATTCGGGGGTTGATTTTGGTGTTTTTAACGCAAAAATATGGATTTTTAG
>JZKD02S2257231.1:0-15010 GCA_000966675.3 Picea glauca | reverse complement strand
GAGAGAAGTGGTTACATGTGCTTCTTATAGAAAGTCCACAGGGTTCTTTATTTTCAAGTAAATATTTAAACCAATTTTGTGGGTTGTTTGGGGGTTATTCTTCACTCGGTCTATTCATTCATTATTCATTTGTTCACACTCTCCATTATGTTCACTTTTTCACTCATTCTTTCTTGTTGTTGGAATGGGACACTGGGGTGGAATTATTGAGGAGGAAGCCATTTCTTGTTGGCTATAGAAGTGACAGGATTGTTTCATCCATGAATTAATGCATGCATGCATTAGATGCATTGGCATTTACTAAATTTTATTCACAACTGCGAGTCCCGAGATTCCCAGCATGGAGATTCTTGAATAGATGCACTGAAGCCCTAGAAGGAGTTGGACAACTTGAGGGACTGCATGGAAGAGAAGGGGGTCCTTTCTCTTGGGTTGTACAAGATGGAGAGAAGAGAGTTGGTGTACTTTGGATTATTTTGTGTTGAGAAACTTATGAGATCTTGATTGTTGATTGGTTTGGGAAGTTGAGTAACACCTTGGAACCTTCCTTATGGACTCATAGCCCTGGCTCGGGGGTGACCTTCTGTTGAGATTTGGAACAATATTTTCTATGGTTGGGTGGAACGTCCTTGCTCTGAAACCAATTGGTGAAATCGTTTCATTAAAGATAAATGTTCGATGTCATGTGTTTCTCTACTGTGTATTAATTATTGTCTATAAGATTTGTATGTTATAACATTCATAATTGTTGGTTATTGATATGTATGGCATGTTTAAACATTATTTATACTGTAGCATGAATCTTTATTAATGCATGTGTTGTTATCATGTTTATTTCATTCTTCTTTAATAATTAAATGGTATCATAATTTGAATTTAGTTTCAAACAGATTTTATGAGGCAGTAACTGCCCAACTCGGGGGTGGCTGAGTATGTTATAGATTGGTATCAAAGCTTCTAGTTGAAACACCATACTGGTATGGGAAAAAATATTGAACATGGTATTATGGTGTTGGAATTGATGTCAAGAATATCAATATGGTATTTTCATTAAGAAAGAATATGTCTTCGATATCCTAAATCTCAAGAGAGATAATGTATTAGGTTGAATGGAATCATAACATGTAGCATTAATAACTTTGGAAAGGTCGAAGGAAATATTGGGAAAAAGAGATCCCTAATTAAGTGCTATTGGGATTGAAGTCCCAACAGAGAAACTATAGAAACATCTTCAGAACTATGAAGAAACTCTATTACAGTCGGGAGATATGACAACTGTCGATCACTGAATGAAGGCATAGATCAATGATCGTGCTTCAGTTGGAATCCAACTGTAAATCCAAAAGAGTCTCAGAGTAATCAAACCTCCGAAGGAAATTGATATGATGTCAATAAATCTTTGGGAGAAGGTGGATAAATGAGAGCCATAAGATCTAGTTGAGAAATTTCAGGTTTAATCATATCCATCAGATCAAACCAATAAAACCTTATCCATTCAAACGGGTTGATGAGTTCTATGGTCATTCAACATTGACTATTTTGGGGATAAATTAGTTAGAAACAGGTGGAATCCCTAAAGGTCGAAACCAAAAATTAACATAGTTCATCGGATCAAGGAGGAACTTTGGGTGAATTCTCGACCTTCCAATTGAATATAATGGAAGGACAGGGTAAGCCACAATATCCTAGAGTCTCAAAGTAAAAGAATCATTCAGACCGTCAATCTAATATCCCTTAGCGAATTTTATCAACCGTTAGATCAAGCAATCGAAGGATGGCGTAAGCATGTCAGCAGGTATAACTCTGGGGGAGTTGAAGAACTTAAGAGTTGTAATATCCTAGAGTCCCGGAGTAACGAAATCATGCAGACCATCGATAGAATATCCCTTCAGGACTTTTCTCAATCATTATATCAAGCAGTGGAAGGATGACATAAGCACTTCAGTGGGTATAACTTCGGGGGAGTTGAACAACTTGAGAGTTGTAATATCCCAATGTCTCAGAGTGTCAAAGTTTGGAAATAAATAAGGAGTGTCCATCCCAACACTTGATTAAGTCATAGACATTAGATTAATCTAGAGGAAGGATATCATAATCGAGGCTATTAATCGATGGTAAGCAGTCATCGCTACTTTATGACCACTTCAACAGGTATAACTCCAGGGGAGTTGAAAAACTTGAGATTTGTAATATCCCGGAGTCGTAGAGTGTCGAAGTCCCGAAATAAATAAGGACCTTCCATCTCAACACCTGATTAAATCATGATCATTGATTTCAATGAAGCCTCCATATGAGCCAATATCATCCAGTCAATAAGAGATTAAATATCAACCCTCTGATCTACTAGTGGAGATAATATAAGTACTCCAGTGAAGTGTACTTCGGGAAGTATTAATCCAGAAGAATGCAAGACTATTGAAGTTTGAAGGACCTAGTTCCAACATCAATTTCATGATAAGGTAAAGGGGTTGATTATAGGTGCGAAGGACATAGAAGTAAACAATCCTGATAACATTTTTTACGAGGTACTATGTAGAATAATAAAGAGAAAATCTCTAAAGGAACATTGCGTAGAGTGAATAAGCACGTGGTTTCGAGCACACGATCACAAGGAAAGTGGATTGAAGGAAGAACTTATGAAAAAATTGAATTATGTACCATTTTAAAGGGCCTATGGAGTAATTTGACAAGATTGGAACAAAACCATTCCATCTTTGCTACAAGATCCTGTTTGCAAAAAAACCCGGTGAAAGTGACTTTTTCAAGAAGCCATAACTTTCATCTCTAAAATCAAATTGGGGCATGTGAATAGTCATTATAAAGATGATTCAGAGGATAATATCATTGAATTGTTATAATTTGGATAATGATGATATATTTCTTCATGAATTAAGCAGAAAAATACCTATAGCATCGTTTGGATTTTTTTTATAATATGCATAATTCTAACAAAATGGTTTCTTGCACATTTTACAGTATTAGTGAGTATAACCATATCAGTTCAAGATAAGAATGCACATTCAGTAAATGGAGGAAGGAGAGGGGGGATTAAGTCATTATAAAGAATCCAAAGGTCAAAATATCAATGTTGGTAATGCAGAGACATAATCAAATGGGAACAAGAGCAAAGGGGAACAAGAAACCTCAATAGAGACTGTGATAAGCCTGAAAATAGAAGTGCATAGTTACAGAGAAAACAATGAGAGGTTGATGAGAGAAAAAAACTAGATAAATGATAAAGTATTGCAAATCCTAAATCAGTTTCATGGGAAAGTAAGGAATGGATCGGACTTAAGGCCAGGGGAAGAAGAAAGATATCATGAAAGAATAGGTAACTACAGAAGATATGTGCATTCAATAAGTGCCATCATAACTAATAGACATCACTCACCTCCTTACTTAATAAGGAAAATTTATGCATCTGAAGACTCCATAAGCAGTCTAGAAGTGTCTCCTATTAGGTACCAAAGAAGAAGGCCTGAATTGGATAGTTTACAAGGAGAGTTGAGGAATCTTAAGCCACCCTCCCTTGATGGTGAAAGAGAAATGTAAGATGATGTTGAAGCATGGTTTCTTGAAATTAGGAGGTATCTTCAATTGCATAAATACTCCTCAAACCTAGAAGAAAGAATTTCCACATACCATTTACATGGAAAAAATGCTATGTTGTGGGATCAACTGAAGCAAGTTGACCACATTAATGAGAGTAGGATCACTTGGAAGAAGTTCAAGAAATATTTTTAGAAGGAGTACCTTTCAAATCACTTCTATGACAAAAATATTCAAGAGTTCTTTGAGCTAAGGTTGGGAAGTATGACCATGACAGAATATGAGAATAGATTATTGGGATTGTTAAAGTATGTAGGATTTATCAAAGATGAAAACATGAATATATAGAGGTTTTTAAGTGGACTTCCATCCTTTTATAAAGATAAGATTCAATATGATGAGCCCATGACATTGACTGAGACCATAAATAAGGATAAGTACATGTATGAGAAAGGCAAGGGCAAATAATCCATGTAGAAATATTGGAAGGATAAGAAGAAGGAGAAATGTGATCAGGGGAGGAAGGGGTTCAAACCTTCTTTCAATAGAAACAACCCTAATAAAAATCAACAAGATCAGACTGCTAAGGATGAATCCAAGAAAGAGGATTCCTTGGGGAAGAGAGGAATACCACCAATCCAATGTTGGGGGTGCAAGGAAAATCACATATACAAGGATTTCCCTCACATAGGAGATAAAGTGAAGACCATACTCAAAATCCAAGAGGCTACAACAATGGATGACATGGGAAAGATATATGCAACCTAAGAATATTGATAAGTAGAATACCAATCCAATATGATCAAAGTGGAAGGTAATATCATTAATCAACCTGTTTCTATTTTAATTGATTTAGGTGCAAGTCATTGTTATGTTGATCCTAAAATAGTTGATAGATTACATTTGGAAAAAAATAATCTAGGGAAGACAAGCTTGGTTTAGCTAGCCACTAGAACCAGAAGAATCATAAATGAGGGTGTCAAAAGTTGTCCAATAAATATTAATGGATTAAATACAATTGTTGATATGAATATCATTCCAATAGGATCTCATGACATCCTAATTGGAATGGATTGGTTGGACTGACACCATGCTATTCTGATTTTCATAACAAGACATTTACATGTCTTGATGAAGAAGAAAAATAGAGCATGGTGAAAGGAATTCCAAGACCCATTTCTATAAGGGAGATTTCAACCTTACAGCTGAAGAAATGTTTCAGGAAAGTATGTCAATTGTATGCAACTCATGTGGAAGAGATCGAAAAGATAAAAGGGCCAAGTCTCGAATATTTTCCAGTAATGGAAGAGTTTGAAGATGTATTCCAAGAAATACCAGGATTTCCACCAAGGAGGGAGATAGATTTATGTATTTATTTAGTACTAGGAGATACCCCAGTATAAGAAACACCTTGCAGAATGAGTACACCTGAATTTAAATAATTACAAATGCAGCTGGAAGAGTTGTTGAAGAAAGGGTACATACATCCAAGTGTTTCACCTTGGGGACCACCAATACTCTTTGTCAAAAAGAAGGTTGGAACATTGAGGCTATGTATATACTTTAGACATATGAATAAAGATGTGAAGAACAAATACCCTCTACCCAAAATTGATGACCTCTTTTGTCAGCTTAGAGGAGAAAATATATTTTAAAATATAGACTTGAGATGCGGATACCATCAGGTAAGAATCAAGGAAGAAGACATCAAGAAGACAACCTTCAAAAATGGGTATGGACATTATGAGTTTGTAGTGATGCCATTTTGACTGACCGATGCACCAACTGTCTTTATGTTCTTAATGAATGACATATTCAGAAATTATCTGGATAAGTTTCTCATTGTGTTCTTGGATGACATACTAATTTATTCTAAGTCCGAGGAAGAGCATGGACATCACTTGAGGTTGGTGTTACAAATGTTGAAGGAACATCAACTTTATTTCAAGTTTACTAAGTGATATTTTTACCAAGAACAAATCCATTATTTGGGTCATATTATTTTAGAACAAGGTATAGGAGTAGATCCAGAAACGATTGAAACCAATAGAGGATGGGAAACACCAAGGAATGTTTCAGAAATTAGATATTTTATGGGATTAGTCGGATGCTACATGAGGTTTATAGTGGGGTTCTATAATATTTCTCATCCCATACCTTCTTTACAAAAGAAGGGAATCAAGTTTGAATGGAAAACATAGTGTGAAGAGAATTTTAATTTATTAAAGGAATTACTTATTAGTGCACCTATTTTAAATATTGTTGACCCAAAGGATAATGTTATGGTATGTACAAATGCATGCAAGGAAGGACTTGGTGGATTCCTCACTCAAAATGGACATGTCATTGGTTATGAGTCCAAAAACCTCAAAGAACATGAGAGGAATTATGCCACACATGATTTGGATCTTACTTCCATAGTTCATGCATTGAAGATGTGGAGGCATTATCTCATGGGAAAAAGGATTTTAGGTAAAGATAGACCATAGTGGTCTGAAATATCTTTTTGAACAACCAACTTTGAATGCTAGGAAAAAAAGATGGCTGGAATTTTTAAGTGAGTATGACTTTGACATCAAGCATATCAAGGGGAAAGAAAATAAAGTTGTTGATGCAGTCAACAAAAGAGTACATATCATGCATGCTACACTTGTTGGTATGCATTAGTCAGATTTAAAGAGAAGAATTTTATATGTTGTTCTTATATATCAACATTACCTACAGGTACAAGAAATTTTATAGCAAGAAAACATACAACAAAAAATTAAAGAGTATGAGATTAAGGAAGATGGATTACTTATGCATAAGAATAGAATTTATGTTCCTAGTTCTGAAGAACATAGGAATTTGGTATTAAAATAAATGCATAATGTTCCATATGTTGGGCATCATGGTTACTATAAAACAATTGCAGCACTAAGAATCCAATTATTTTGACCAGGAATGAAGGATGTTGTTGATTACATTGCCAAATGAATTGAATGTCAAAGAGTAAAATATGAGCATAGACACCCAACGGGTTTGCTTCAACCATTGCCAATTCCAGAGAAGAAATGGGAAGTGGTAACCATTGATTTTATAACTAATTTTCCCAAGTCAACAAGGAAACATGATTCCATAATGGTATTTGTGGATACATTGACAAAGGTTTCTCATTTTTTTCTTGTGAAAATGACTCATACAACAACTAATATTGCATAAATTTACATGAGGGAAAATGCTAGGTTGCATGGGATACCTAAGGAAATTGTTTTAGACATAGATACAAAGTTTACTTTAAATTTATGGAGGGGATTATTTAAAGGATTTGGTACAAATCTGAATTTTAGCACAACATACTATCCACAGTCAGATGGGAAGATAGAGAGATTCAACCAAGTGATTGAAGAGATTATAAGAATGTGTGTGATGGATAAACCATCTAAGTGGGAAGAGTACTTACATTTGGTTGAGTTCACCTATAATAATGGTTATCAAGATTCATTGAATATGAGCCCATTTGAGGCTTTGTATGGTAGAAAATGCAATACTCCAATGAGTTGGGACAACCCAATAGACAGAGTAGTACTTCATCTAGAATTGCTCAAGGATTTTGTGGCCCATTTGAGATCTTGGAAAGAATAGGGCAAGTTGCATACATTATTGCATTTATTTCTTCCATGAATGTGCATAATGTATTTCATGTATCTTTGCTGAAAAAGTATATACATTATCCTAACCATGTTATTTATTGGAATTTGATTCAGGTAGAGCCAGACGGAGACTTTCAGGTCTAGCTAGTGTGCATATTAGACAGAAAAGTCAAAATGCTCCATAATCAAGTTATAGGTAAGAGTTCATTGGACTTGCTACAGTCCCGAAGATGCTACTTGTGAGTAGGAAGATGCCATGCAGGTAGAGTACCTGTGACTTTTTGAATAAATTTTGAAATTTTGATTTATGTTTTGTATATGCACTAAGGACAGTGCCAAATAAGGGGTGTTAGCACCGCCACTTTTCTTTCCATTTAGAGTCGATTTTGAGTCACGTCACAATCCATGCACCCAAACATGTGAAATTAGGTACGTAACACCGTGAGGGTGAAGTCAGCAAATTGTCGGTTGGCCCTTGGAAATGGGAAAGTGTGTCAGAGTCGGAAACTGTATAGTGGTACGGGCATGTCTTTTCCCAAAAGGTCGAATCCCATTAAAACGCTAGTTCTACGTATCCCTGTCGATACAAATGGTTAATATAAGGTCGTGTCAGCAAGTGACACAATTATTATCAATTCATCATGAGGGACGAAGGAAGGAATAATTGCAGCATTCATATGACAGATGCACAACAAGATGTATCACCTGCACTCCACACGTCAGGATTTTCAATGAACAACCTGAAGGTCGACTTGAAACATCTCTTCACCATAAATTCATTGATTTCCAACATGTTTTCCTCTCTCGACTAATTTGCTATAAATCTTAGATGGTCGGCATGCTCTCCAGTCGTAGAACCTGGTTTAAGTTTTTTTTCCGCAGTTTCCCTTTGCCAATCCAAGTGTTTCATAACTCCTCCTCCGATACATTCGTTTAGAGTACAGGAAAGGGCATGTGGAGTGGAATAATTGTGAGGTCTGAACCCAAAAGAGATTGGGATTCTTTCGCTCCTGTAGCCACTTTTCCCAAAAACGTAGAAGAAACCATTATTTCTCCTACAGAAGAGACTAATTTAAGACATGGGACAGATGAAACAAAGAAATTCATATAGAAGAGAGAGACAACAGGAGCTTCCTCCTCCAAATAGCAGCTGCCTCAGAGGAGGGACAGGCCGAGAAAGAACGAAGATATCACGAAGGTTCGAATTACAGAAGGACCGCACATCAGACCGACAACTAAAGGATGACTCAGGCGCGTCACTCGACTAGAGATTGATAGGAAATCGAGTCAGGATTGTAGGATCAGAACAAGGAATGCAGAAGCCATAGGAACAAATGAGGAAATGCCATATCAACAGATGAAACAAGAAAATTTGGCTATTGCGAGATTTATCAGGAGAACAGGGAATTAAAATGATAGCTAGCGACAAAAATCACGGAGGCATCAGCTGGATAGAGTCGCGGAGGGAACGTGGTTTGGATGAAAAGGTAGCTTAAAGAGGCTCATAATGTTATTGTCCAATTGTGAGAGGCACAAAGGCTGAAAGAGGAAAATCACACGGAGCATCCCGGAGAGTGCGGGGCAACCGAGCATGAAGTCTACATGGCTCTTGCCAGCGCACAAGGAGATAAAGTTTAACGAGTGGCATTATTTTTCACAATAGCTTTGAGTGATGCGTGTCCTCTGAAGCATCTCACCATTTTGATAATGGTCATGAGAATCGAACAGTTGTTTTTTGCACACAACTCTCCATCTAATAGGCGCATAACGGAAGGTGAAACCAACATTGCAGACAACAAGTTTTGGACAGACACCTGTTCGTTGGGATGCCCGATCAAGAGATATAGTGACACTTTTTTTCTATGTCAGATCCTGACCGACGATCAGACCTCATGGAGAACCTGAAGGGGTTTTTAGTAGACATACATGATTGTTTCTTATTTTTAGATAATGCCATGCGAAGAGTTTCTGGTGCATGTGGCATCATTTTTTTTCTAGTCTAGGGTTAGTAGCTATAAAGGAGGGCGGCCCCCCTCGCTTATATATTTCATCTTTTTGATGTAATTCAGGTTGGTTGGAAATTTTGAGAAACAAATGCTATTGTATGTAGTCTGAGTTTTGACTGAAATTTAATGCAAAGGTACTGTGATTTGATGAAAAGATTCTAGTTGTGATAGTCGGATGTATTGTGTTTCTTTCTCTGCATATGTGTTTCCTATTATCTCTTATTTCATATCTCATATCGTCTATTTCAGAACGAATTTTTGAACCTATGGATTTGTTGTACTGTGCCCCTTGTTCGCGCCACTTAGAAAAAATGTTTTCCTCTCAAGCTAACTCTGAATTCATCCACAACGGCACTCTTGAGTTGCTTCCTGTGTTTTTCTCCCACCACACTTTACGGTTTACACTAAAGGTTGTTACTCGCCTAGCCTTCTCCACTCAAATCCATTCACTGAGTCATTTGTTTTGTCTCTTCCTCAGACCGACCTCATAGCCCGAGTTTTATTTTTCTGTGCCAATATAACCAGAAACATTTTATCATCGGTGTTAAATCTAGCCATTGTTCGCAAATCCATATCCTGCGTGGAGACCGCGCCATTTCTGAGAAATCCCTCTCCAGATCTGAAAGGCTAGTTTCGAGTCTCAAAGTTGGTTGAAAAAGTTACCTTCGTTGTATATTTATCAGCCAAATATATTTACAAAGTGCTAACATTCTAGCGTCATTGTCAGGGACGAAGTTGAGAAGATTTTCCCTGGGAGAACGACAAACATTGCAGTTTTCCCCCTGAGGGTAACATAAGGACAACCACTCATACCGGCTAAAACATTTACCTTGGTGACTCCATTCCAAACAAACCAGTAGCCCCAAAGTAGCACTACTCAGGAAACTTGGCTCCAAAGACGTTTTACATCAGAGCGAATCCTGATCCAAACCCCTCTGAGCTCGTATATGACCCAGAGAGGATTTTGTGCAAGCCTAGAGAGCAGGCGCCAAACCTGTTCTATTTCCTGGACATAATTCTATCCTTTCCCAAAGATGGTGTGCAGAGCATTGACGATCTAGATTTTGATGCCATTTTCGAGCAGACTTTGTTTAGGTCTAAGTCAGAAACCAGTTTGGATAAGACTGTTTTCGACCTGAACAATTTCCTAGCCCTAGTTCCAAACAATATCTCCCAAAATATGAATCCCTCTAGGGCTATGGCTGCTAGATTTTCTCCCCTCATCCTACCGGCCCAGTTACATGACTTTCCTCTGAATTATAGCTAAAGAATCAAACTCTACGATGTTGAGGGAAATGTTTCTATCGAGAAACACCTGGACTGGTTTAACGACTTTGTCGACCTAGAGAAGGTGGACTACGCAGATGCAAAAATGAGGATTTTTGCACAAATATTTTCGTGAGACGTAAGGAAGTGGTTTAAATCCCTCCCTCCCATGAGCATTCAGGACTTTGCAGCATTCGAAACGTCCTTCCTAAATAAATGGGGGGACAAGAAAAACCCTTTGCAATTGTTGATGCAATACAATAACATGAAGAAAACACTGGAGGAAATGGTGCAGGAGTTCTCTACCCCTTTTTTGAAGGTTTATAAATCCATCCCTATCGAAGTAAAGACCCCTCCCGGTGCTATGCAGTTGTGGTACGCAGATTCATTCGACAGTGACTTTTCTCTGTTGCTGAGAGAAAGGAGATCGGCAAACCTGGATGCCATAATGAGTAACATTGTCGAGGTTGAAGTGAACATGATGGCGCCAAGAAAAATCAACCGAAGTTCAATCGGGGTGACAAAAGACCCCAGGTCGATGCACAGTCATCGACGTCACGGTCCTCAAATGACAAGTTCGATATAATGATGAAGACCATGGAAAAGTTGATGGAAAGAATGTCTGTGGGAAACAAGCTTGTTGTGCAAGAACAAAACGACCCACAACCTAGAAATAAGAATCTTTGGAGAGGTCAGATTCCTCAAATCAATCAGCAAGACCCAGGTGAACAACAGACAAGGATTTCAACCAGTCTTTCGATGACCAGATGCATTTCTATGATGATAAAAACCCGTGCGTGTTCTTGACAAAGAGTGAACACGATTGATACATGAACTAAAATGAAGACTTCACACTGGAAACCGAGGATGGTATGATACTCAATACAGATGATGCACCATCTTAGGAGATGAAGGAATTTAAGAAAGGTTATTAGAATTCTATCATGCATTTCCAGAAGAAGTATAACCTATGGAGTAAATATGCACCTGCCGAGCCAAAACAAACAAACTTTGTAAAGCAGCCTACAGCGGACACGCCTTCAACAAGCCGACTGAGAGAAGACAACATAGCCAAAGATGCAGTGGAGAGGAAAAAGTCAAAGCAAGAAGTCCCCAAAAAATCCATGGAGACAGGCCGAGAGACATCCAGAAAAGAGGTAGAAAAATCTTGTCCCCCTTTCAATTTTGAACACGAAATGGAAAAAATCAAAATATTCGTCCCATTCAATGAAATGATTAGAAAGGGAAATTATCAGGAACAAATCATTAAAATGATGAAAATGGGAGGCGCCCCCGATACTCTAAACATTCATGATTACTACCTCGCCATATTGTTTGGTCCACGCATCGAAGAGACGAGTGATGATGAATATGCTCCCCCCTTTTATGTCAGTCTGAAGATCCATGATCTGAACTTGCATAATGCCATGCTTGATTCTGGTGCATCACATAATCTCATGCTGAAGGTGGTAATGGATGAGATGGGTATAGAGGTCACCAGACCATACAAAGACCTTTTCTCTTTCGATTCGAGGAAAGTTAAATGTTTGGGCCTAATCAAAGACCTGGTCATATAGTTGGCCCAAATCCCCACCAAGAACATGGTCATGGACATAGTCATCGCAGACATACCTATGAATTTCGGCATGCTACTCTCGATATCGTGGGCTATGAAGCTGAAGGGAATGTTGCAAATGGATATGACCTACGCCACTATTCTTGTGTTTGGCCACGACAAAAGAATGTACAGGGAAGTGCTACTGAAATTCATGGTAAGCAGCAAAATGCAGCCTCACAACCATCCTATATATGTCGTCCACACCAAAGTGGGTTCGTCTATTTTCTACAATGATATTATCTTCGAAGAAGAAGGATTGATGACCACCACGACAGTCAATGAGAAAACCGTGTAGGAAACCGCAGAGTGTGCCGACCCAGAAGACCATGTGGAAGATGGGGTGTGGAACATGATTTTTGATGGTGCCATCAGCTAAGAAGGAGCTAGGGCTGGTATATGGGTAAGCCCCCCTAAAACAAGCACAAAGTTGTGTTCATACAAGATCGTCTTTGAGTGTACTAACAACATGGTCGATTATGAAGCACTTATCCTGGGCTTACAAGTTTTGAAAGAGATAGGTGCATAGAGGATAACAGTGTGCGAAGATTCCAATATGATCATAAATCAGGTGAAGGGTGTATATCAGACCAAACACCCCAAACTGTGCACGTACAGAAATTTGGATTTGGACCTTCTTGAAGGATTTTCAGAGTATGACTTGACTGCTATCCCCAGAGAACAAAATCAAATCACCGACACGTTGGCCACCTCGGCCTTGGTTTTCAAGATTCCCACTCTTCCAGATAAAAGATACGAAATCAAATTCAGGCACATGCCGACAGTACCCAACAACATCAAACACTGGCAGGTGTTTGACGATGATAGATAGGTGGAAAGGTTCCTCCTCATGAGTGACGAGTTCACTAACACAAACATTGACGGGGGATACTGTGATGACGAAGAGGAAGGCACATATGTGCGCAGTGACGATGACCCTTTCCAGAACCAGATCGCGGGAAGGGATATAATACAACTGAAGAACAATATTATTCCGAAGGGTTTGGTGCTGCTAGATAAGTTGTTTGACAAAAATGATGTGGCTAAGAACCCCAAAATCACCTCAAGCGCAGAAGACGTAGAAGACTGCAACATCAGGACGGAGGCAAAGTCGAAGATGATAAAATTATAAAAAAAACTCAGTCCAGAGGTTAAGAAGGATTACATAAAGCTCATGAAATATTTCCCAGATGTTTTTGCGTGGAGCTACAATGATCTAAAAGTGTATGACACAAAGTTGATCCAGCATGTTATCCCTCTCAAGGAAGATCAGAAACCTTTCAAACAAAAGTTGAGATGGATAAACCCCTTTTTACTGTCGCTGATAGAAAAAGAGGTAAAGAATATTTTTGATGTCAATATCATTGTTTCCTTAAGGTTCTTGAAGTGGGTAGCTAACTTAGTACCTGTGAGAAAGAAAAGCAGTGAAATTAGACTGTGTGTAGATTTCTGAAATTTGAATAAGGTGTCTCTCAAGGACCACTACCCCCTTCCCAAAATGGACTACATCTTGCAAAAGGTAGGGGGATCTCAGAATATGTGCATGCTAGAGGGCTTTTCAGGATATAACCAAATCATGGTCCACCTGGACGACAAAGAGAAGACGGCTTTCACCACTCCGTGGGGATAGTTCATGTACGCTAAGATGCCATTCATCCTGATGAACGCTGGTGCCACTTTTCATAGGGCAATGGAAATCACGTTTGCTGATGAGAAGGACAAATTCATCATGATTTATCTTGACGACATCACAATGTATTCTTCCTCTGACAAACAACACCTCGAGCACCTGAAGAGGGTTTTCCAAAAGTGTAGAAAGTTCGGCATATCACTGAACCCAAAGAAGTCTCATTTCGCAGTGGAAGAGGGCAATATTTTGGGGCACATCATCTGCAAGGAAATGATTAGAATAGACCCCAGCAGGGTTGAAGGGATCTTGAATATAGGCACCCCACGCAATAAAAAAGAGGTACAATCCTTCCTGGGTAAGGTGAAATTTTTGAGAAGATTTATCCCAAACCTGGTGGAAATCATAAATCATATAACTTTTATGCTCAGGAAAGGAAATGATATTAAGTGGAACTCAGAGGCCAAGAATTCCTTCAAAGATATCAAGGTGGCTCTGACTAAAGCCCCTGTGCTAGCAAGCCCGGACTTTACAAAGGATTTCCTCATTTTTTCATTTTCCTCATAACACACTATTGTTGGGGTACTGTTGGGAAGGAAGAACAGGATTTTGAGAAACCCATAGCCTACTTTAGCCGGACACTGCATGATTCTCCCACTACTACATATGGGTGGATTATTCCACGAAAATTTTCCATGCTTCCACTAGTTTCATATTTTTTTTAAACAGGGCGGGATTTTCATCCCTATTGCCATGAACGCTTGTCACAATATCGACAAACATCTTAATTTAACCTAGTCGGGATTTTCGTCGCTATAGTGACAAACGTTCGTGGCAATAGCGACGAAAATTTTGTCTATCTCATTGGTCGGTGTTAACGGCTAGTTGACTATTTATCTATATATACTTGACTTTAAGAGAATTTGCAACACAATTGCTATAGTTGCGACACTGTTCTTGGATTTTGTTTGAGCTGTTTATTTTTTCCGTCACCCACCAGTTGAAAAAATCCAATTCTCGATCTACATAGCTCGAATTTTGAACTTGCAAGGTTAGTATGTTATTTTTTATTGATGTACTCATTTAACTTGTAATTTTTTTTTCAAATGCCCAAATTGCATTTAGCTTACTTTTTCCTTGATAATATATTTATATAATATCTGTAGTTATACCCTATTTCATGTCTTTGGTTTTTGGATATAGTTAGTATATTCTATGGAAAAGGGAATGTGGATTCCATAATATTCTAGGTTTATGGAATCCACATACCCTTTTCCCTTCAATTGTAGCTATAATCTCTCTCTCTTTTCATTGA
>JZKD02S2257220.1:0-25777 GCA_000966675.3 Picea glauca | reverse complement strand
TTGTATTTTCCCCTGGCTGAGATTGACTAGTGCCAGGCAGGAATTGTAAAGAGTCTTGAATAGTGGGAACAAATTCTTGGCGCTCAGACTCCAATGAAGTAATAGGGGGCAAGTCCGAGGTGGTTATCCTTGACGTGGAGGCCCTAGTGTTGGCTAAAGTCGAGGGAGTAGAGGTTGTGTTGGATGGGCTGTGGGGGATAGGAATAGAATGAGTTTCTAGTGATGAGCTCAAGTTAGAGGGTGCAGGAGTTATATGAGTGTTTGTGTTGGGAATCATAAGAGGGGAAGTAGGTGGAGCAAGTATGTCTTGCAGGGGAAGTGTAGGGAGGTGGTCTGTAAATGTGGCGGGTTGTGGGGGTATCAAAGTAGAGGAGGTGTGCAAATTAGGATTGCAGGTGGAATGTTGTTGTGGGGGGGTAACAGGGCAGTGTGTAGGTAAGTGGTGGTTGGAACCAGGTGAGTGGGAAATAGGCAGCTGAGAAGTAGTCGAGTCCAGGTAATTTAATTCCCAAGATGAAAGAGAGTTAAAAAGAGGAGGGCAGATGTATTTAAGCTTACTAGTAATTGTGCCAGTATCAACTGTGTCTTCATAGGCTGGAATGTTCGGATAAATGGGGTGAGTATTTTTAGCTGGAGAGTCCATCCTGTTGGCTAGGTCAAGCATGGTTTCCTCATCTTGTTCCTCTTCAAAGTGACCTGTGCAAGCCTTTCTGAGATGTCCCATTTTCCTACAGAGTGTGCATCTGAAGGGGATGCTAAGATAATCCAGCTTTTGTTTGATGAGATGACCTCTCCATTCAATGTCTATATTCTCTAAGAGTCTGTCGTGGATATCTATCTCCACCAAGACTTTTGCTAGTTTCTTATCTGAGATTTGAAGAGATTGATGCTCCACATAGATGTAGTTTCCCAATGCGTTGCCAATGGACTCCAATGATTTTTGGTTCCAGAAGTGTAATGGGAGTCCTGGAAGGAGGACCCATAAGTGTTTGTGTCTGAAGTAGTCTAGTGAAGGGTCGAAGTTGGTCCGCCAACGTTTGAGTATAAGGCTACCTCCGTCCAGTGTACAGAGGTGCTCAAGAATGTATGAGGAGTCCTTTGGAGATTTCAAGTGAAAACAAAGCCATCCACGAGTCAGATGGGTGATTTTCAGGTCATATCCCAACAATGGCCACCAGGTTGAGTGCACCCAAGGGGTGAGTTCAGATCGACAAAGATGCTTATAGGAGATTCGTCCCACTAATGCACAAAGACTAAGGGAGACAAAGTCCTCTAATCCGATATCATCCCCTAACACCATTTTTCTTTTTGTTTTTTTTTAAGTCCAGGCTCTGGTTTGTGGTTTTTGAGCTCCTAAATGACTAGAACCCGTCGGATGGTAGTGTGAAGTCAGACGCGAAGGTCTCCTCTGTGTTGCTGGAGATAAATCACTACGAGGGGTATGTGGGAGTGTAGGGGTATGCAGGAGTGGGGGGAGAGGTCTGGTGGCAGCTTGTGTTGTGGTCAGGGATGAAATCTGGTGAGTCGGGTTTGTATAAGAAGCTGAAAGAACAGTGGGTTCAATAGGAATAGTTTTCGGAGGAAGTGGTTGGTAGGAAGAGTGAGGGAAAGCAGGGGTTTGGGCGTCAGCGGAGGTAGGACAAAAATGGGAGGGCTCAGTCGCAGTATGAGCTCGTGATGCTAGTGTGTTTGTCATGGAGAAGAGGCCCTCACTGTTCCAGAGGGCCTCGTCAGCAACGCCCATTAGCGCACTGACTTCTTTCTCCAGCATTGTGTGAATCGAGGTAGAGTTAATATTTTGGATGCCTGACAGTGTATGGCATAGTGATAATGTTGAGTGGAGTAGTACAGAGTGTTCAGACTAATGCTAGAAGGGGACTGTGCGAAGAGCAGTGGGAAGTGAGTAAAGAGGAGTGGGGACACAAGATGAGAGGCAAGGTCCACAACTTATCCAGGATGGTATTGTTGTTTCAGGGTGGAGTGTAGCAGGTGATGCTTGTTACCTGGTTCATCCATGGCTGCTACTTTCTATCACTATACATTCCCCACTCATTTAAACAATATTGTTGCTAAACATGTTTTTCTATAATATGTATATAGTAGTCCAAAATATTACCAGATTAATGTTTATGCTATATTTACTTTCATATAAATATTAATAGTTTTTTTTTATTGTGATTTTTAGATTTCAAGAATATTAAGAAAATTCTAGTGAATAAAGGACATGATAAACATAGAAGGAGCTATCCCAACAAGAACATGCATGAAATGTATATAATTGTTTATTTTTTATGAATAGTCAGAGAGTTTAATTATCACATGAAGTACTAATTAATTGTTTTGTTGTTGCAAAAAAACAAAATGGAACCCATTCAACACATAAAATGGGATGACAAGGTAAAAAATGGTCGATTACAAATTTTTTGAATACTTGCATTTTTCTTACTTAACATTTCATTTTGTTGTGATGTTTATATTCCAATTAATTTACAATTGTGCATGTATGTTTTCTAACATGCACTAATGTACAAAGAAGAGCCATTTGAACATTTGATTGACATTGGATTAAGTATGGGTTGTGTGTTTGTATTGGAGTATCAACAGTTAATTGAACAATTTATAAGTAGCTATGGTGTTTTACTTCCCTTATTTTATAATTAATGGAACAACAAGAAACCTTTATTTGTATCTATGATTTGTCATGACGTATGAAACTTGCAGGAAACAAAATATCGAGTGGAGCCAATATAATATTTTTTGAGATATGAAATAAGGAATGTCTTCAAAAGAATGTGTATTGTTTATGGATCATTCACTACATTTCAATAACCCAAGCATAATATCACCTACAAGTGATGAAGAAATGAGGCATGCAAGCAACTCAAGCGATGACAACAATTTGAATGATGAACTAAAATTGAATGTTACAAGTTGTATATTTTGTAATGTTTGTCTGTGAAAATCAAACATTTTGTTTAGTGGACATATTCTCCCAATAGGATGACGACGGGTTATCAATAATTGTAACAATTATTTATTGACATTTTGATTATCATGGACTTTTATGTTGTCCCATTTTGTATGACAAAGGCTAACTTATTTGTATATAATAAAATGAGTTTCTTATTTATTGCAGTCTCCAATGTTGTAAAATGTTACATTGTCTATTAAATATATGGATGATTTACATTATCACAATGAACATACATGTAATAGTTGATATATTTGTTTCAACAACACAATACATTAATGCAATAATTATAGCTAAACAAATAATTAAAATATAAAATCAATATTATTATAAAAAATATTTGATTTTTTTTTTATGATTAATTGAAATTATATTTAAAAATCAAGAAGCTACATTTGCATATATGCAACATGTAAAAATATAACATTGAAATATAATGATACATTGTATTCATTTGACTTCAATGGTGTTGTTCACATATATCTGCGCACCGATGCATTTAAATGGTTGTTAAACATCAATGTTCTATACATGTTTAAATGCATCAATGCTAACAACTATCATAAATGCACTAGTGCTCCCAACAACAACAATGTCATTGTTTTCTACCACAATACCATTAACATTGTTATTACAGTTATCGTCACCATTACAAGGCTTTTGTAATATACCCATAATTATTTTTATCTTAAGCATTTAATAATTAGCTGCTAGTTGGACTTATTTGCTGATGAAAACCTTTTATAGTAGAAAATAATGCAATTTATAAAATCCAGGCAAAAACACTACAAAGTTGCAAGACCTTGAATAATGGACAAGGAAACAAATTAAATCTTTTAAGATTGAATAAAAGAAAATAACTATAAAAACTACAAGATGTCAAGTGTAACTCTTGTTGACTTTAGAGCAATCTATTTGGTACCGAACAAAAAACTGTACACTGGAATAGGCAAATTCTTCAACACTATGATCATTTTATAAAACACAAAATTAAATGTAAGGAGATGTAAAGTGTGCATTTAGCCTCAAAATGTAAGCTTGAAACTAATCAACATCCATTAAAGTTGAGATGAGAAGTGCTTAGAATTCAATATTTTATGCACAACACCCATATCCTCTCCTCACCTCCAACTTTTATAATATGGTGATCCTTAAAGGTTTTGATTGATCACGATTCACAACAACTACTAAATATAGAATGTGGCTAATTTTCCAAATAATTTATAGACCTTACTTGTTTCAAGTTCATAGGTTGACGATGTACATAATATATTATGTACAAGTATTTCAAATTGCTTTCCTTCTCAACACATTGACTTCTCCTTTTTCCAATGTTGAATGAACCAAGTTTCAATGGCATAAAACTCCTTGACCTGATCATGAAGCTAAAAACAATTGTAAATAGTTCTTTTAACACTTTTCCCAATAAGTGAATTCATGTTATCGACTTACACTTGTTATATTCATTATATTGATAGGATGACATGAATTATTGGAAGTGACCCCAACTCTCTTCATTGTTTTTTTTGGGTGTGTAACTATGTCCTGAACACATTTCAACACAGGACAATCAAACTGAATTGCAGGTATGTACAATCTTATGATCAACGATCTTTCTAGCTATCAGTTGATTGATTTTATTGTTGATGCAACCCAACACAACAAAGTTTGATTTATAATCTTTCTTGTAAAAGTTCAACTTTGATTAATTGAAGTCCAAAAGTAGATAAATGATAGAGTATTTCATTTTGTATTTTATTAACTTGGCCCACCTGTTTGCGGTGCTTTTTCCACTTTCTTGACCATTTGTGATCCGGATTTTATGAGCGGAACGAAACGAATACAGATTATTAAAAGGTACTTAACACAAAATAACAAAGATACAGTAAAAATGGTTTTCTATTCAATAAGGAAATAAGCTGAAACTGTAAAATGCAGCGGAAACAAGCTTGTTGGAATGGTGGCGGCTTATCTCTAAGAAGAGATGTGATGGTTGCGCTCATTCGCAAGAAGATGATTAAAATGAGGCTCTGAAGGCCTTTTTTACAATAAACAGGGATGCCAAAAACCCTAGACATCCAAAAACCTAACCCTAGGAGATGAAGTGCCAAAGTCATGTGGGCCCTGTTTGGGTAAGTTAATACATTAACTTCTCGGGGTCGTAAGTTTCGCATACGATCTGCGTTTTAGGCGTGTGATAGACCGTTGGAAAGGTATGGTCGAGGAGATTAATTTTGGGGGATGAATCATGTCAAAGGAAATTATTGAGAAGCTCGATCCCGAAAAACCTTCATTTAGGCCCTCAAAATGGCCCCGAAAGTTAAAAATTGCTAAAAATAGTAAATTGCCAAAATTGCCAAAAAACTGTTTTGAGCCAGTTGGAGAAGGTGGGTGGCATAGATATCCACCTGGATCACTCCTCCCTCCTTAGGAAGAAATGGTCTCCATTGTGTTGAGGTCCCCCATCAGATGAGGAAATTTCTATTGAATTTGGCCCCGGGTGAGCCACTTCCCTTGGTGCAGGAGTTGCCCTGCTTTGACGACTCGATAAAGCTGGATCCTTTGTTGTTGAGTGATCTTGATTTGTGTGTACACAATCTGATCATTGGATGTCTGTTGTATGCAATCAGGGTTGAGCTATGTTGGTGTCAAATGTTCTGCTACTTCTGAGGTGTCCAATAATGGTGGGAAATAAGGGCGAAGGAGATCCACATTGAACACTGGGTGCAGGCTAAGGAAAGGAGGAATGTTGAGCTGAAAAGCATTATCCCCAATGGCCTTGGTGATGGTGTACGTCCCATAACTAAGTGGGTGAAGCTTCCAATGGGGTCCTGTAAGACGTTCTTTCTGCAAGTGCAACCAAACTTTGTCGCCCACCTGAAACTTATGTGGCACCCGATGTTGATCATGGCGTTGTTTGTACTTGTCATTGGACTTCTGTAGGATATACTGAACCTATTGGCGGATGTGCTAGATCCGCTCAATGAACCGGGTGGCATTGTCAACTTTAGCTGGAGCACAAGATGATTCGGTCGAGGTGACCGCAAGGGGAAGTGCAACATCTATGGGACCCAGTGGTTGGAATCCCAACCCCACCTGAAAGGGGATGTGGCCGGTTGAGCTATGCAGGGCTCAGTTGTAGCTATGATGGACATAGGGAAGGCTCTCATCCCATGTGCGAGGGTGTTGTGAATTATACATGTGAAGCATATGCACAATCATTCGATTTACGACCTCGGTTTGGCCATCTGTCTGAGGGTGGAAGGTCGTGGATTTGGTGAGCTTGGTGTCCAGCAGTGACCAGAGGCTCGACCAGAATGTGCTGAGAAATTGACTGTCCCGATCTGAGACAATGGTTTGTAGGATTCCAAAATGTACCCAGACTCGTTCAAAGAAGAGCTTGGCAGTGGCCTCTGTTGTGATGTTCTTCTTGCAGGGAACCAAAATCGCCATCTTAGAAAAGCGATCAACAACCACAAAAACACAGTCATTTCCTCGCTTGGTGGACGAGAGGCCCGACATGTAGTCCATTGAGATGGATTCCCATGGTCTGTCAGGAGTAGGAAGAGGGGTGTACATGCCCTGTTTCTTAGTGGTCAGTTTGGCAATCGCGTAGGCAGTGCAGGACCTGATATACTTGTTGACCTCCTGTCGAAGTTTCGGCCAGTAGAAATGTTTTTGTAATATTGCCACTATCTTTCCGACACTAAAGTGTCCTACCACCCGACTGTAGTGGGATTCCCAGATCAGCTACATTCGCTCGCTTGATGGAACACAGATATGGCCCAGACGACACAACAAACCATCCTGAAGATGGAAATTATCAACAACTGTGTTTGCCCCCAACATTTGGTAGGTGGTGGCAAAGTCTGGGTCTGTCTCATAGAGTCGGGGCCATCCATAGGTCTCATGGCCGCAAGCGTCTAGTACCATAGTGAGTGCCACGACTAGCGGTCTGCTAAGGCAATCAACGATGTGATTGGTGCTTCCTGTTTTATACTTGATGTTGAGGTGTAATTATTGTAAATATGTGGACCACTTTTGATGGCAGTCATTCTGCAATTTTCCTTATGTCTGCATGAACTGCAGTGGCTTATGATCAGTGTGCAATACTGTCTCCTTCCCAAGAATGTAGTGTCTCCATTGGCGATAGGCTTGCACAATGGAGTACATTTCTTTGTCGTAAGTAGGGTACTTACGAACAACATCTGATAGTGTCTCACTATGATAGGCCACGGGGTGGTCGTGCTGAGTGAGAACGACACCCACAACATAGTCGAAAGCATCTATCTCGATCTCAAAGG
Source organism: Picea glauca (assembly GCA_000966675.3). Taxonomy (NCBI): domain Eukaryota; kingdom Viridiplantae; phylum Streptophyta; class Pinopsida; order Pinales; family Pinaceae; genus Picea; species Picea glauca. The sequence goes on along the minus strand of JZKD02S2257220.1, from coordinate 18,502 downwards.
GTTGATGCAGGTTTGGGAGTGAAAGTACCGGGGCTGAGCACAAGCGCTGCTTCAAATCATCGAACGCTTGTTGTTGGGACTGACCCCACACAAATTTTGCCTTACCACCACCCCTGGTTATTTGGCTGAGGGCCCATGCAATATGGGAGAATCCTAACATGAACCTGTGGTAGAAATTGGCAAGGCCCAAGAAGCTCCGGAGATCAGTGAGTGTGGTTGGGGCTGTCCAGTCATGGATGACTTGAATCTTGGTTGGATCCATATGTACGCCATGTTGATCAACGATGTAGCCCAGGTAATGGACCCTGTCCATGTCGAAGGAGAATTTTTCCAAGTTGGTGTATAGCTTGTGTTGTCACAGGGTGTGCAGAACCTGCTAAATATGCTGCAAGTGTTTAGCCCAAGTCTTGTTGTAAATGAGAATGTCATCTAGATACACCACTACAAAATTATTGGTGAATTGTCGCAGGATATCATCCATCAACCTCATGAAAGTGGTTGCCGCATTTGTCAAACCAAAGGGCATGACCAACCATTCAAAAAGGCCTTCCTTTGACTTGAAGGCAGTCTTCCATACATCTGTATGTTCTATCAGGACCTGGTGGTCGCGAGACTTCAGATCAATCTTACTGAATTATTTGGCCCCCGTGAGTTGATCAAGGAGGTCGTCGATTCGGGGAATCGGGTACCGGTTTCTAACTATGATTTTATTCAGATCTCGGTAATCAATGCAGAGATGCCAGGTTCCATCTTTCTTCTGTACCAGCATGATTGGGATCCTGCAAGGTGATGAGATGGGACAGATGTGCCCCTTGTGGAGCAGTTCTTGGATCTGTTGCTTGATCTCCTCATTCTCTAACAGAGAGCGTCAATAGATTGGCCCATTGGGTAGCGGTGCGTCGGGGGTCAAATCGATGGGGTGCTTGACCTGACAGTGCAGAGGTACCCTGGTAGGTGAGGAGAAGATATCCGAGTATTCTTCCACGACCTTATCTACTTGCTTCTGTTGTGTGGAGAGGTCGGCCGCAAAGACCCTGGATTTGGTTGTGATCTTTCACTTTTTCTGAGAGTGAATCATGAAGAAGACAAACTTCCCCCTCTGAGAGATGACCCTCCTGCATTACTTAGCAGAGATCAAGGAAATAGCACTAGGTGGGATAGCCTCGGGTATCCTGTACAATTTCATGTTCAAATTAATAATAACACTATAAGGCCTAAAATCATATACAACATGACGTTTCCATAAATAAGGTTGTCCCAAAAGAACATCACAAACTTCGAGAGGAGCAACATCACACAATGCCTCGTCTTTGAAGGGCTTGATGCCATACGATAGTCGTCACTGTTGGCTAACGTAGAGATCACTTCCTTGGCGGAGCCATTAAATGGTGTAGGGTTGTGGGTGCAGTGTTGTCGACAGGGCCACCCACTTGATGACCTCTGCTGATATGAGGTTCTTTTGGCTACCGCTATCAACGATGAAGTGCAGTGGGGTGCCTTTTACCCACGTCTGTGAATGGAAGAGTTGCTCTCCTTCTTCTGGCTCGTCTAGTTCACTAGGTTGGAAATTGGTGGTAGCGACGGTGGCACTGGGTTCCGTGTCAATGATCCATCTTCCCCTTTCTGGTTCTGGATTAGAGTCAAAAACCACATCTGATTCAGAGGGTTTCACTTTGGCCACCAGCGAGTGCCTTGAGCGGTAGTCAACAGTGTTATGCCAAGGGCTATTATGGAAGTTGCACCACTTCCCGGTATCTTTCATTGTCTTTCCGGTGTTCTTCTTTTCTTGCGGCTTGGACTAGTTGTCCTGATACTATCCATCTTTGCTCTGTCCTTTGTTCTGTGGGTTTGGGCCGCCCTTTCCTGGATTTTTTTCTGAGGGGTTCCTAGGCCCAAATTGTCGCGTCTTTTGTTTGAGCTTTTGCTCGATTTTGACGACATATCGATAGGCTGCACCCAAGGATGAGATGTCCAAAAATTCCATTTCGTTCTGGATGTATCTATGCAGAGCACAACGATACTTGAGCACCAGATGTCGCTCTGAATCTTTGATACCCAACTTGGTGCACAAGGTATGGAAGATATTTGTGAAATATGGCACTGCTTGGTCTCTTTCTTGCCGCAGTGTGGTCCATTTGGTATACAAGTCGTCATAAATTCCAACGGGGTAGTATTGTTCCTTAATAGCATCCCTGAAGTATTTCTAGGTGGTTGTGACTATAAATAATGAGGGTTCCTCTGTTTCCTTTTGCTCACAGAAGGTTTCCCACCATTCTTTGACATGGGGAATGGATTTGAGGAGTGCAAAAGTAATCTTTTCTCTATTCGAAAAGTTATGGACATAAAAATACCCTTCTAGTAGATTCAACCACTTGTCTACAACATATGCATCTATCTGACCTTCAAATATAGGAATATCGAATTTATTTGTACCTTGAAGGGCGTGACGCCTCCGCTTGAAGAAAATGTGTCGCTTGTTGGTAGCCGCCGAAGGATTTGCGCGAAACTATCCATCATCTCGTTCCTCTGTTGCGTGAGGGCTTCCTCAATCAACAGTTTGAAAGGATATCTTGTCCTGTCATATTTCTTTTCTCCTGCCATGAGAGGTCACTTGGGCGTGCAAGAGCTTTTTTCCTCAAGAGAAACAAGCTCGAGACCCAACTGTTTGTACTCCGACCTCGTTGGGGACATGCATTAAGACGACAAGGAGCAAACCGCTCTGATACCACTAATCTAGATTTTATGAGCGGAACAAAATGAATATAGATTATTAAAAGGTACTTAACACAAAATAACAGAGATACAGTAAAACTGGTTTTCTATTCAATAAGGAAACAAGCTTAAACTGTAAAATGTAGCGGAAACAAGCTTGCTGGAATGGTGGCGGCTTATCTTTGAGAAGAGATGTGATGGTTGCGCTCATTCGCAAGAAGATGATTACAATGAGGCTTTGAAGGCCTTTTTTACAATAAAAAGGAATGTCAAAAACCCTAGACATCCAAAAACCTAACCCTAGGAGATGAAGCGCAAAAAGTCATGTGGGCCCTGTTTGGGTAAGTTAGTACATTAACTTCCTGGGGTCGTAACTTTTGCATACGATCTCCGTTTTAGGTGTGTGATAGCCCGTTGGAAAGGTATCATCAAGGAGATTCATTTTGGGGGATCAATTATGTTGCAAGAAATCATTGAGAATCTCAATCCTGAAAAACCTTCATTTAGGCCGTCAAAATGGCCTCGAAAGTTAAAAACTGCTAAAAATAGTAAATTGCCAAAATTGTCAGAAAACTGTTTTGAGCCAGTTGGAGAAGGTGGGTGGCCACTGATATCCACATGGATCAATCATCCCTCCTTAGGAAGCAATGGTCTCCATTGTGTTGAGGTCCCCCATTAGATGAGGAGATTTCTGCTGAATCTGGCCCCGGGTGAGCCACTTGCCTTGGTGCAGGAGTTGCCTTGCTTTGACGACTCGATAAAGATGGATCCTTAATTTATTGTCGAGTGCCCTTGATCTGTGTGTCCACAATCTGATCATTGGATTCTTATTGTATGTAGTCGGGGTTGAGCTATGTTGGTGTCAGTTGTTTTGCTACTTATGAGGTGTCCAATAATGGTGGGAAATAAGGGCGAAGGAGATCCACATTGAACACTAGGTGCAAGCCAAGGAAAGGAGGAATGCTGAGCTGAAAAGAATTATCCCCCATGGCCTTGGTGATGGTGTAAGGCCCATAATGGAGTGGGCGAAGCTTCCGATGGGGTCCTATAAGGCATTCTTTCTGCAAGTGCAACCAAACTTTGTCGCCCACCTGAAACTTATGTGGCACCCGATGATGATCATGGCATTGTTTGTAGTTTTCATTGAACTTCTGTAGGATATCCTGAACCTGTTGGAGGATGTACTGGATCCGCTCAATGAATCGGGTGGCTTTGTCACCTTCAGTTGGAGCAGGAGATGATTTGGTTGAGGTGACCGCAAGGGGAAGTGCAACATCTATGGGACCCAATGGTTGGAATCCCAACCCCACCTGAAAGGGGCTATGGTCGGTTGAACTATGCAGGGCTCAGTTGTAGCTATGTTGGACATAGGGAAGGCTCTCATCCCATGTGCAAGGGTGTTGTGAATTATATATGTGAAGGATATGCACAATCATTCGATTTGCGACCTGGGTGTCCAACAGTGACCAGAGGCTCGACCAGAATGTGCTGAGAAATCGACTGTCTTGATCTGAGACAATGGTTTGTGGGATTCCAAAATGTACCCAGAATCGTTCAAAGAAGAGCTTGGCAGTGGCCTCTGCTATGATGTTCTTATTGCAGGGATCCAAAATCGCCATCTTAGAAAAGCGATCAACAACCACAAAAACACAGTCGTTTCCCCGCTTGGTGGACGGGAGGCCCGACATGTAGTCCATTGAGATGGATTCCCATGGTATGTCATGAGTAGGAAGAGGGGTGTAAAAGCCCTGTTTCTTAGTGGTTGGTTTGGCCATCGCGCAGGCAGTGCAGGACCTGATATACTTGTTGACCTCCTGTCAAAGATTCGGCCAGTAGAAATGTTTTTGTAGCATCGCCACTGTCTTTTCGATGCCGAAGTGTTCTGCCACCCAACTGTAGTGGGCTTCCTAGATCATCTTCGCTCGCTCGCTTCATGGAACACAAATATGGCCCAGACGACACAACAACCCATCCTGAAGATGGAAATTATCGACAACTGGGTTTTCCCCCAACATTTGGTAGGTGGTGGCGAAGTTTGGGTCTGTCTCATAGAGTTGGGGCCATCCATAGGTCTCATGGTTGCAAGAGTCTAGCACCGTGGTGAGTGTTGCGATTGGTGGTCTGCCGAGGCAATCAACGACGCGATTTGTGCTTCCTGTTTTATACTTGATGTTGAGGTGGAATTGCTGCAAATATGTGGACCATTTTTTATGGCGGTCATTCTGCAATTTTCCTTGTGTCTGCATGAACTGCAGTGGCTTATGATTAGTGTGGATGACTGTCTCCTTTCCAAGAATGTAGTGTCTCCATTGGTGACATGCTTGCATAATGGAGTACATTTCTTTGTCGTAAGTAGGGTACTTACGAACAACATCTGATAGTGTCTCACTAGGATAGGCCACGGGGTGGTCGTGTTGAGTGAGAACGATGCCCACAACATAGTTGGAAGCATCTGTCTCAATCTCAAAGGGTTGTTGCAGGTTTGGGAGTGAAAGTATTGGAGCTGAGCATAAGCGCTGCTTCAAATAATCGAACGCTTGTTGTTGGGACCGACCCCACGCAAATTTTGCCTTACCAACACCCCTGGTTATTTGGCTGAGGACCCATTCAATATGGGAGAATCCTAACACGAACCTGCGGTAGAAATTGGAAAGGCCTAAGAAGCTCCGGAGCTCAGTGAGTGTGGTTGGGGCTGGCCAGTCATTGATGACTTGGATCTTGGTTGGATCCATATGTACGCCACACTGATTAACGATGTAGCCTAGGTAATGGACCCTGTCCATGCTGAAGGAACATTTTTCTAAGTTGGTGTATAGTTTGTGCTGTCGCAGGGTGTGCAGAACCTGATGAATATGCTACAAGTGTTCAACCCAAGTCTTGCTGTAAATGAGAATGTCATCCAAATACACCACTACAAAATTATTTGTGAATGGTCGCAGGATATCGTCCATCAACCTCATGAAAATGGCTGGCACATTTGTCAAACAAAAGGGCATGACCAACCATTCAAAAAGGCCTTCCTTTGACTTGAAGGCGGTCTTCCATACATCTGTCTATTTTATCGAGACCTGGTGGTAGGCAGACTTCAGATCAATCTTACTGAAGTATTTGGACCCCATGAGTTGATCAAGGAAGTTGTCGATTCGAGGAATCGGGTACCAGTTTCTGACTGTGATTTTATTTAGAGCCCGGTAATCAATGCAGAGTCGCCAAGTTCCATATTTCTTCTGTACCAACACGATTGGGCTCCTACAAGGTGATGAGTCGGGACGGATGTGCCCCTTGTGGAGCAGTTCTTAGATCTATCGCTTGATCTCCTCATTCTCTAACAGAGAGTGGCGATAGACTAGCCCATTGTGTAGTGGTGCGTCGGGGGTCAGATCGATGGGGTGCTTGACCTGACAGTGCAGAGGTACCCCGGTAGGTGAGGAGAAGATATCCGAGTATTCTTCCACGACCTTATCTACTTCCTTCTGCTTTGTGAAGAGGTCAATCGCAGAGACCCTGGATGTGGCAGTGATCTTTCGTTTATTCTAAGAGAAAATCACGAAGAAGACAAACTTCCCCGTCCGAGAGATGACCTTCCTGCATTGCTTAGCAGAGATCAAGGAAATAGCACTAGGTGGGACTGCCTCGGGTATCCTGTACAATTTCCTGTTCAAAGTAATAATAACACTACGAGGCCTAGGCTCATATACAACATGACATTTGCATAAATAAGGTTGTCCCAAAAGAACATCACAAACTTCAAGAGGAGAAACATCACACAATACCTCATCTTTGAAGGGCTTGATGTTGTATGATAGTCGACACTGTTGGCTGACGCAGAGATCGCTTCCTTGGTGGAGCCATCCAATGGTGTAGGGTTGTGGGTGTGGTGTTGTCGACAGGGCCAACCGCTTGATGACCTCTGCTAAGATGAGGTTCTTCTGGCTACCGCTATCAACAATGAAGTATAGTGGGGTGCCTTTTACCCACCTCTGTGAATGAAAGAGGTGCTCTCCTTCTTTTGGCTCCTCTGGTTCACCGGGTTGGAGCTTGGTGGTAGCGACAGTGGCACTGGGTTCCGCGTCAATGATCCGTCTTCCCCTTTCTTGTTCTGGCTCAGATTTAGAACTCGCATCTGATTCAGAGGCTTTCACTTCGGCCACCAACAACTGCTTTGAGTGACAGTTAACAGTGTTATGCCAAGGGCTCTTATGGAAGTCGCACCACTTCCCGATATATTTCTTTGTCTTTCTGGTATCCTTCTTTGCTTGCGGCTTGGACTGGTTGTCCTGATACTATCCATCTTTGCTCTGTCCTTTGTTCTGTGGGTTGGGGCTGCCCTTTCCTGGCTTTTGTTGTGAGGGGTTCCCAGGCCCAAATTGTCGCATCTTTTGTTTGAGCTTCTACTCGATTTTGATGACATATCGATAGGCCATGCCCAAGGATGAGATGTCCAGAAATTCCATTTCGGTCTAGATGTATCTATGCAGATCACTGCGATACTTGAGCACCAGATGTCGCTCTGAATCTTTGATACCCATCTTAGTGTGCAAGGTATGGAAGATATTTGTGAAATCTGGCACTGCTTGGTCTCTTTCTTGCCGCAGTGTGGTCCATTTGGTATACAAGTCATCATAACTTCTGATAGGGTAGTATTGTTCCTTAATAACATCCCTTAAGGATTCCCAGGTGGCCGTGACTGTAAATAATGAGGGTTCCTCTGTTTCCTTTTGCTCACAGAAGGTCTCCCACCAATCCTTGACATGGGGAACGACTTTGAGGAGCGCAAAAGTAATATTTTCTCTATTCAAAAAGTTATGGACAGAAAAATACCCTTCTAGTAGATTCAACCACTTGTCTACATCATTTGCGTCTATATGACCTTCAAATATAGGAATATCGAATTTTATTTGTATCTTGAAGGGGGTGACATCTCCGCTCGAAGAAGATGCATCACCTGTTGGTAGTCGCCGAAGGATTTGTGCGAAACTATCCATCATCTTGTTCCTTTGTTGCGTGAGGGCTTCCTCAATCAACAATTTGAAAGGATCTCTTGTCCCGTCATATTTATTTTCTCCTGCCATGAGAGGTCGCTTGGGCGTGTGAGAGATTTTGTCCTCAAGAGAAACAAGCTCGAGACCCAACTCTTTGTACTCCGACCTCGTTGGGGACATGCATTAAGACGACAAGGAGCAGACCGCTCTGATACCACTAATCTGGATTTTATGAGCGGAACGAAATGAATACAGATTATTAAAAGGTACTTAACACAAAATAACAGAGATACAATAAAACTGGTTTTCTATTCAATAAGGAAATAAGCTGAAACTGTAAAATGCAACGGAAACAAGCTTGTTGGAATGGTGGTGGCTTATCTCTGAGAAGAGATGTGATGGTTGCGCTCATTCACAAGAAGATGATTACAACGAGGCTCTGAAGGCCTTTTTTACAATAAACAGGAATGCCAAAAACCCTAGACATCCAAAAACCTAACCCTAGGAGATGAAGCACCAAAAGTCATGTGGGCCCCGTTTGGGTAAGTTAGTATATTAACTTCCCGGGGTCGTAACTTTTGCATACGATCTTTGTTTTAGGCGTGTGATAGCTCATTGGAAAGGTATCGTCGAGGATATTCATTTTGGGGGCTCAATTATGTTGTAGGGAAACATTGAGAAGTTCGATCCCGAAAAACCTTCATTTAGGCCCTCAAAATGGCCCCGAAAGTTAAAAACTGCTAAAAATAGTAAATTGCCAAAGTTGCCAAAAAACTGTTTTGAGCCAGTTGGAGAAGGTGGGTGGCCACCGATATCCACCTGGATCAGTTTGGTACACAACTACTTGTGGAAAAATACCGATAGTGAGTAAAACGTTCCATTTTAACTTAACTAAATTGAATTCCATCAACAATTTGGCACTAGAGTAACCCATGATAAAAAATTGTCATTTTCTTGTTCAACCTGAATAAAGTACCAATTGTATAAGAGGACCTTATCATCTTCCAAGTATCCATCATGTGTCCTCATCATCTATTTGTTGTCCAAGGTTACTCCATTCCTTTATAGACAACCCACAAACAACCTTGCATTTTTTTTTATTCAATCCAATCAAAGAAAACATAGGTTATACAATAGCTCCAAAAGACATGTTTCACAATCTCTTCCACTAACAATTATACAAACTCAATACGAACAACTTGTTGCATGGAGTCTACCCATAACCTCCAAGCTTTAATGGAGGGCCAACCAACCCATAAATGATAACACTAAATTTGATTGCCACCTTCGTTTTCCAAATGGACTCGCATCTTTTAATCCAAGTTCCAACATCCCATTTTGTCTCAAATCTCCCATTTCATATTTAATATTTAATATTTTTCAATTAGGATACTTGATCATAACGGTTTTTGGTGTCATAGTTCATGAATGCTTTATCATACTTCAACGCTAGTTCTAACTTGTAATCTTGAACAAGCAATGTTTTAGGAATTTCTACAAACTTCAAAAAAGACATTTTTCCAACTATTGGGGCATGGTGAATTCAATATTTTCCATTCTGGCCAAGTATGGAACAAGAATCTAATATGTTCTCCCATATGTGATATCCTCTCCTAGAAATTATTTTGCGTGTGAAAATTAGAAATGGGTCTAGTTGATCTCTTTTTGAAGGGAATGTAAAAAACGAGCAACTTGCAATTTCCCATGCTCTTCTTGGGTCTCTTAACCCCGAGAAGTTCTAGTTCTTATATTACGTGAGAATCTCTCAAGTCATATGCCACAAGATGAGGAATTTTAGATAATCCTCATTATTGTAATTCTCCACTGGTTCGTGGGTTCAGTTTGGGCATATATAGATAGGGGAAAATGGCAATGGAAATGTTGGTTCAATGGTAAATTCATAAGATATCTAATATCTTCATAATAAGAAAATGACCACCAAAAAAATACAGAGTAAAATCATGTCAACACAAGGTAATGTGGTTGGGGCCTTTGATGTCCAAATCATTGCCCAAATCTATAAATAGAACAATACCCAGGTCTAATACAATAGCGCCCAAGTTCAAATTTGTAATTTAAAATAAATGTAAGACATAAATTTACAGGGATTCTTGGCTCAAAAATTTGAGTTACAACACTTTTAATTTCCTACGTCGAGTAAAGATATACAAAATTACATACACAACAAGTATACATAGATTTATACACAGAGATAAACTTTAAAGAATTGAAACACAACATTCAAGCTGGAACACAAAATTTAAAACTTATCTATAGATAATTTTGCAGAACGAAAAATTAGCTGAGTGAGTTGTTTCCACCCAACCATAGGCAAATCAACAGTGGATGCCACCCCCTAGTCGGGCTATGATACCACTAGGGTGAAGCATGGATAATAACTCTAAAACTCAAACTCAAATCACTGTTTTCTTCTACAAATTTCTTGATGAGAGAGTAACAGTAAGGCACCTACATACCTGCCCCATACAACACAAGGAGCAAATCCTTTTCTATTGTCCACTTTCTCAGAAAACTACTCCTTCTCGTGCTATTCGATGTGTGCATAGAAGGTTCAGGCTGTTGTATCAAGATTCAACAAAGCTCTCCATGGTTTCTTGGATTTTTCTCAAGGCTACCAACTTCCATTCATGGTTGGTTGGTCTATCATGGTTTTGGCTCTCTTCCTCCCATGTCTAACTTCCCCAAACTCTTCTCCGTCACTTTTTTCTAAAGGTCTCCTTCTCCCCATTCGATTTTTTTCTCATGCCTCATGGATAGAGAGTTCAAACTCAACTTCTCCTCCTAGCTCCAAGAATATAGGGGAGACAGTTTGCTAAAATTTAGGAGTTTGGCTTAGATTGAGGAGTTGGTTTCATCCACTCCTCTTAACTCATTTTTGCTTTGAATTTCAAATTTAAAAATGGGTGAGGGTTAAAGATAACATAAGGTAGGTGATTTACGCATAAACCTCTCCTTAGACCCCCTCACCTTTCCCCTCTTGTGGTATCATAGCCCCTATAGGCACTCAAGCTTAGATGATCATGGTCTTCTTCTTTAATAACTACAATACAAAAAGACGTACAATATCATACCATCGTTTATCTGATCCATGGAGTTGGTGTAGCAGATTTATAAAGCATCTGTGCAAATTATTTAAGCATTTAATTACAAACAATTCCAAGAGTAAAATTTGGGATATTACAACTTTATGGTGCAGATGGAGATGTATGCACCGATGCTTTTACATATATAATACACACCAATGCTTTCAAAATATATGATATGCATAGGTGCCTTAAAAATATAACACACATTGGTCCCTTAAAAATATGATACACACTATTGTGCCTTAAGGATATAAGCACACCACTTAAAAAAACTATGTTAGAATCTTTAGTCACCCAACAAATTTAGTTATAGTGAACATCCATTAAAACCTCTGCTATCAGTAGTAGAGGTTTTAATGGAGTTTTTTTTTTATATATAATTTTGCTCAATCTTGTAACACTAAAAACCTTCGTTATGTAGTTTTTTCCTTATAGTGGGAGCAACCTAAGAGCTAACACTCCCTCTTTCTAAGGAAAATATTTTCACCAACACCAATCTTCTCTCTCTGAATCTAAACTAAACATGATTTATGCAAATTTGAATCTACTATAGTCTGGGAATAAATCATTGATCCCACTACATGTTCTTAACAAACCTAAGATGTGGTCCCAATATCTTGAACCTTCCCTCTTCAAAGGGCTTGACCACCTGTGAGTCTGAAGTAACATAACCTTAGACCATAAACAACCTACCAAACTCCATCATCCCTTGAGTCAACTTCACGGGCCATAATCTTTTCACACCACATCATAAGTTCTTTAGAATATCTTGCAAAGATAATCCCATCTATACACAAGACCAAGAAAAGTGAAAAATATGCACAAGTCTCACCCATCCTAAAATATCAAGCTCANTAGACATCCAAAAACCTAACCCTAGGAGATGAAGCACCAAAAGTCATGTGGGCCCCGTTTGGGTAAGTTAGTATATTAACTTCCCGGGGTCGTAACTTTTGCATACGATCTTTGTTTTAGGCGTGTGATAGCTCATTGGAAAGGTATCGTCGAGGATATTCATTTTGGGGGCTCAATTATGTTGTAGGGAAACATTGAGAAGTTCGATCCCGAAAAACCTTCATTTAGGCCCTCAAAATGGCCCCGAAAGTTAAAAACTGCTAAAAATAGTAAATTGCCAAAGTTGCCAAAAAACTGTTTTGAGCCAGTTGGAGAAGGTGGGTGGCCACCGATATCCACCTGGATCAGTTTGGTACACAACTACTTGTGGAAAAATACCGATAGTGAGTAAAACGTTCCATTTTAACTTAACTAAATTGAATTCCATCAACAATTTGGCACTAGAGTAACCCATGATAAAAAATTGTCATTTTCTTGTTCAACCTGAATAAAGTACCAATTGTATAAGAGGACCTTATCATCTTCCAAGTATCCATCATGTGTCCTCATCATCTATTTGTTGTCCAAGGTTACTCCATTCCTTTATAGACAACCCACAAACAACCTTGCATTTTTTTTTATTCAATCCAATCAAAGAAAACATAGGTTATACAATAGCTCCAAAAGACATGTTTCACAATCTCTTCCACTAACAATTATACAAACTCAATACGAACAACTTGTTGCATGGAGTCTACCCATAACCTCCAAGCTTTAATGGAGGGCCAACCAACCCATAAATGATAACACTAAATTTGATTGCCACCTTCGTTTTCCAAATGGACTCGCATCTTTTAATCCAAGTTCCAACATCCCATTTTGTCTCAAATCTCCCATTTCATATTTAATATTTAATATTTTTCAATTAGGATACTTGATCATAACGGTTTTTGGTGTCATAGTTCATGAATGCTTTATCATACTTCAACGCTAGTTCTAACTTGTAATCTTGAACAAGCAATGTTTTAGGAATTTCTACAAACTTCAAAAAAGACATTTTTCCAACTATTGGGGCATGGTGAATTCAATATTTTCCATTCTGGCCAAGTATGGAACAAGAATCTAATATGTTCTCCCATATGTGATATCCTCTCCTAGAAATTATTTTGCGTGTGAAAATTAGAAATGGGTCTAGTTGATCTCTTTTTGAAGGGAATGTAAAAAACGAGCAACTTGCAATTTCCCATGCTCTTCTTGGGTCTCTTAACCCCGAGAAGTTCTAGTTCTTATATTACGTGAGAATCTCTCAAGTCATATGCCACAAGATGAGGAATTTTAGATAATCCTCATTATTGTAATTCTCCACTGGTTCGTGGGTTCAGTTTGGGCATATATAGATAGGGGAAAATGGCAATGGAAATGTTGGTTCAATGGTAAATTCATAAGATATCTAATATCTTCATAATAAGAAAATGACCACCAAAAAAATACAGAGTAAAATCATGTCAACACAAGGTAATGTGGTTGGGGCCTTTGATGTCCAAATCATTGCCCAAATCTATAAATAGAACAATACCCAGGTCTAATACAATAGCGCCCAAGTTCAAATTTGTAATTTAAAATAAATGTAAGACATAAATTTACAGGGATTCTTGGCTCAAAAATTTGAGTTACAACACTTTTAATTTCCTACGTCGAGTAAAGATATACAAAATTACATACACAACAAGTATACATAGATTTATACACAGAGATAAACTTTAAAGAATTGAAACACAACATTCAAGCTGGAACACAAAATTTAAAACTTATCTATAGATAATTTTGCAGAACGAAAAATTAGCTGAGTGAGTTGTTTCCACCCAACCATAGGCAAATCAACAGTGGATGCCACCCCCTAGTCGGGCTATGATACCACTAGGGTGAAGCATGGATAATAACTCTAAAACTCAAACTCAAATCACTGTTTTCTTCTACAAATTTCTTGATGAGAGAGTAACAGTAAGGCACCTACATACCTGCCCCATACAACACAAGGAGCAAATCCTTTTCTATTGTCCACTTTCTCAGAAAACTACTCCTTCTCGTGCTATTCGATGTGTGCATAGAAGGTTCAGGCTGTTGTATCAAGATTCAACAAAGCTCTCCATGGTTTCTTGGATTTTTCTCAAGGCTACCAACTTCCATTCATGGTTGGTTGGTCTATCATGGTTTTGGCTCTCTTCCTCCCATGTCTAACTTCCCCAAACTCTTCTCCGTCACTTTTTTCTAAAGGTCTCCTTCTCCCCATTCGATTTTTTTCTCATGCCTCATGGATAGAGAGTTCAAACTCAACTTCTCCTCCTAGCTCCAAGAATATAGGGGAGACAGTTTGCTAAAATTTAGGAGTTTGGCTTAGATTGAGGAGTTGGTTTCATCCACTCCTCTTAACTCATTTTTGCTTTGAATTTCAAATTTAAAAATGGGTGAGGGTTAAAGATAACATAAGGTAGGTGATTTACGCATAAACCTCTCCTTAGACCCCCTCACCTTTCCCCTCTTGTGGTATCATAGCCCTTATAGGCACTCAAGCTTAGATGATCATGGTCTTCTTCTTTAATAACTACAATACAAAAAGACGTACAATATCATACCATCGTTTATCTGATCCATGGAGTTAGTGTAGCAGATTTATAAAGCATCTGTGCAAATTATTTAAGCATTTAATTACAAACAATTCCAAGAGTAAAATTTGGGATATTACAACTTTATGGTGCAGATGGAGATTTATGCACCGATGCTTTTACATATATAATACACACCAATGCTTTCAAAATATATGATATGCATAGGTGCCTTAAAAATATAACACACATTGGTCCCTTAAAAATATGATACGCACTATTGTGCCTTAAGGATATAAGCACACCACTTAAAAAAACTATGTTAGAATCTTTAGTCACCCAAAAAATTTAGTTATAGTGAACATTCATTAAAACCTCTGCTATCAATAGTAGAGGTTTTAATGGAGTTTTTTTTTATATATAATTTTGCTCAATCTTGTAACACTAAAAACCTTCGTTATGTAGTTTTTTCCTTATAGTGGGAGCAACCTAAGAGCTAACACTCCCTCTTTCTAAGGAAAACATTTTCACCAACACCAATCTTCTCTCTCTGAATCTAAACTAAACATGCTTTATGCAAATTTGAATCTACTATAGTCTGAGAATAAATCATTGATCCCACTACATGTTCTTAACAAACCTAAGATGTGGTCCCAATATCTTGAACCTCCCCTCTTCAAAGGGCTTGACCACCTGTGAGTCTGAAGTAACATAACCTTAGACCATAAACAACCTACCAAACTCCATCATCCCTCGAGTCAACTTCACGGGCCATAATCTTTGCACACCACATCATAAGTTCTTTAGAATATCTTGCAAAGATAATCCCATCTATACACAAGACCAAGAAAAGTGAAAAATATGCACAAGTCTCACCCATCCTAAAATATCAAGCTCATAGTGCAAACAACAATCCACATAGGTCCTCCAACAAACTGTGAAAGTGGGTGTCTCACCCATGCACCTCAAAATCCCAGGCAACTAAAGAAAAACCCTCAACAAGATCAACTCCATCTTTTTGAGAGAATCTTATGGTAACTAGAGAAAGAGTCTTGTCAAGGTCAACTCTCTCTTTCTGAGAGAATCCAACAACCTTGTCCATGTACTCTTCACTAATCCCATTAGTTACAAGTTGGAATCAACCATTGATTCCATAATAATTTTTGACAATGTCTCCATGGTATCCCATCATTCCTTCTCTGCATGTGCTTCATCAAAACTGGATGGATTACCTAGCTTCTTATTGTCATGCATTAGGACATCATCTTGCACACCTCTAGCCTAAGTCCATGGACTTCCTAAACTACAATTACTGATAGTTCACTATTGTCCTTAAATCTATCATAAAAGAAACTAAAAGAAGAGTATTCTTCAAACCAAGAACAAACAACACACACTCAACTCAAGAGCATCAATTAAAGGCATTTATATGGAAATGGAAACCAATGTTTTCATATGAAAATTGGTATCATCACCCAACTCTATGTTCATTCTTCCCTCTTGATCCTGTAACTTGTTGAAGAGTTTCCTATTATAAGTCACATGTCTAGATTCCCACTATTTACATACCACCCAACAACTAACGTAGTTTCAGTAGATAAACAAGAGACCATGGAGAAAATGGCAATGGTCTCAAGATTGGATGCTAACTCGTTTACTCCAGCTATAGTGTTTGTACTCCCTGCAACCTATATTTTCTACTTAGTCTTCCATTTCTTCTTCTGTGGACATTGGCTAGCATAATCTCCTTCTTATCATGGCTTGATTCTTCCTTCTACCCTTACTGGATCCTTTCTTGCTTCCCTTCCCCATCCTCGTGATGAGGGATAGGTCTTCTACTTCACCTTACTTGGTTGGACTAGATTCTAACCTTATATCTTCCTGCACAAATTTATCCAAAAGCTTCTCAAAAGATGGTAACTTTTCATGAACACAATTACCCTAGACAAAGATTTTCCAAGATGAAGTAAACTCATTCAAAATAATGGCACCAACTCCACATCCTCCACTTTTTCCCATATGGTAGCCAACCAATCTCTCAACGTTGTGATCATCTCCAAGTAGTTAGCCATAGAATCTGTGTCAGTCATGTGGATGGTTGGGAGCTTGTTTCTCAAGAGCATTTTCCTAGAGATGTTTACACTTTGGTACAATGTAATCAAAGCATCATACATCTCCTTGCCACTCTTCTTCTTTGCAATGTGATTTCCTTCATTGAATCAATAATGACTCTCTTTACCTTGGCCTCCTTTTCATTATGCTTAACCAACTTTTTGGATTGGTAGGTGCAACAATCTCTTTCTCAACATGCTCCCAAAGCTCATTCTCTTCCAATGGAATTTGCAACTTGTACTTCTAAGGTGTAAAATTGGAAGCAACTTCCAACTAGTCACACTTTCTAAGATTGAGAGTAGTCATACCTACAAATTGGACACAAAATCAATAACAAATCAATTAGAACACACTTCTAGTGTTCAAACACTTATCCCAAGTGCAATAAGGTTTCACACCCAACAACCTATCATAAGCTAAGCACCTCTCCAAGCATGAAAAATTTGAAATATCCAACTCCTTGTTTGCTAAGAGAGCAATCTTAATCAAACCAATTTTGATAATATGTGGATATTTTTGAAATATGTACTTCAAAACACTTTAGAAATTTCACCTCATTTACTTGGGGCTCCCCATATCTACTTCATGAAACTTTTAGCCTCATGGTTCTAAAATATATATTACAACAACAAAGACTTCAATTCTATCCAACCTTTTCACTAGGCAAGCTCAATATGATAGACACTGAAAAATGTACTTGAAGGAGAGATGAATATTACAATCATTAGGAAACAATCTCAACCAACACACATATTTGAAAATTACTTTTATAACAATAGATTTGTAATGACCTAAATCAATTTCTCAGCTTCATCTTGGCATGCTAAAACACATAACATTTTAGCATGGTTATCCCAATAAATTAGCTTATTAAAATGACAATGAAACTACTCATAAAAATGAGAAACCAAACATTGATTTTTAGATCCACAACATATAAATTTAGGACAATAATAGTACACTTCATATAGTACACAAATGTAGATAAAGTACAATATCCCAACTCTTACCAAGTTGGTACAACAAGTCCCTTCAACTCATCCCAAGCAAATACTTTCTAATTGCTTCCCAAATCTTGGTTAGGGAATCAACAATCAACATCAAACCATAACCAAAGACTAAGACCTAGCAAAGGATACACCAAGCTATCTAGCCACACCAAAGGTTCCACAACAAGCTAGCATCAACACCAACAAGTCCTCCATAGGATCTCCCACTAATCCACCCCACAAGCTATCAATGAGATCACCAAGTCTGTATCACACAAAATCCACTTGCATCACCTAAGCACAACTTGCATCTCACAAGTCTTTGCAAGCTCTTCAATTGCATCCCACAAGAAAAGGAACCCTCCTTCACACATGTATAAGTAGGTCCACAAGCAACCTCCAATGGAGCATCCTCCAAGCAAGACTCCCTTAAGCCAAGGGCTATACCTCGACTTGTGTGCCACATGGTCCTAATGCTACTATGGCCAAATGCCCTTCCTCCTTATACCTAATGCTCCTCCATAAGATAGCTCAACCTCTAATGCCAAGCAACCATCCCCCTAGAAGGTGTCAACTACCACATATGATAACTACCTCCACTAGAAGTGCACCTCCTATAAAACATATCCCAAGGACATAGATTCATCTATAGTAAACTATACAAATGTCAATCAACCAAAATAATCTAAGGTACAACAAGGGGATAGGGTTTCACCATGTACCCCACATCACATGAAGTATACCCGTAAAATGGTGTAAACACTTTTGGAACAACCTAAAGCTAATAGGTTCCTCCAAAATGTTTTCTCAATATGTAACAAAGGATTCCCAACAAACCATTTTTTCATGAATCTAAACATAAAAACATGTAGGGACATACATGCTTGTTATCTTCTTCTTTGGATTACTCCCAATTTCATTAAATAAGGAAAGTAACTTAAATTACTCACCTTCTTGTTAATCCATTTGAATGGTTTTATATTCCATAAAATAACTACTACTCTTGAAAAACCCTTAAAACTTTTAATAGATCAATTGTGTCTTTTCCAAATACTTTGACAAAGTTCTCTATGAACTCTTGGCTACATTCAGTCTCATGAAGTAACATTGTAAAGTTCTCTATGAACTCTTGGCTACATTCAGTCTCATGAAGTAACATTGTA
>JZKD02S2257187.1:11604-36337 GCA_000966675.3 Picea glauca | reverse complement strand
CATAATTCAAACTTGAGGATGGCGGGGAGACTCCATTGGTTAACAACACACTGTACAGATAGCTAGTGGGGATATTTTTGTATCTCACACACTCCAGAACATACCTCTCATATGAAATTGGCACAGTTTCCAGGTTCATGCAGAAGTCGCATGAGCTACATTGGAAAGTTGCAAAGCGTATCCTTCGATATGTACAGGGCACCATCACCTTTGGGATTCATTATGTAGCAATATCTACATTAGATCTCATTGGGTTTACTGATTCTGACTGGGATGGACATAACACTGATTTCAAGTCCACATCTAGTTACTCACTGAGTCTTGGTTCCGGGCCTATCTGTTGGTTGAGCAAGAAGCAAGCTTCCATTGCTCAATCTTCATCCGAGGTAGAATACAAAGGGATAGTTAATATTTTCTCACTGAGTTGGGCATTTAGTTTCATTGTTCAATCATCATCTAGTGTGACAACCAAGCACTTTGAAGTTCTACAGAGATCTAGTTCAGAGGCAGTGGACGAAGCACATCGAGATACACATGCACTACATCCGGGACTTAGTACATGAGGGGATCATCACCTTACAGTAATGTCCTTTAGCAGAACAGATGACAGACATCTTCACCAAGACCTTCACTGAGTATAAGTTCCATTCTCTACAAATTCATCTTGGAGTGAATGACACAGTTGCCTAGAAACTATAGTTCTTCTTTTTACATACATTATACCTTGAAGGGGGGGGGTTCCCATGAGTTTTTCCCTCTTCCCTCACTTTATTTTCAGTGTATCTTTTGTATTTGGGTACCTAACATGGCCTCGTTGACGGGACCCATTCTTTATTTTCACCATAGTGATGTTCAAGGGGGGTGTTGGAGTTACTTCACAAAAACCTAGGATTTATTTTTTCTAAGGTTTTTCATTTTTTATCAATCATAACTAGTCATTATGCAATCACCTATATTTTAGGGGAGAATATTCCACCTGGAGAATATTCACTTTCAGTTGACACTTCAGTTTAACTAGTTGAGTTGAGTTTAGATGATGCATTGGTTTTATCACCATACAACATTGGGATCATCACCATGCTAATTCAACCTTGCCTTGGTATCATCACCAATCTGGTGCATTACCATTGATTCCCTGAGTTAACTCCTCACTACTCTCTGTTTAGTCAATTAACTGAAGACTAGTTGACTAGTTAACTCAACTAGGTGGCAGTTCACTCTCGTAACTGCCTAAGAGACTAGACTAGGTGGCAGTTCACTCCTGTAACTATTGTTGTGTGTCTAGATCACTCTAGACCACCACTATGGCACATTGGTTCACCCCCAGTGTGCACTCATTGACCTATACAAAGTATATCTTGTGTAAACTATTCATTATTCACAACGGTTAATGAGAATTCATTCATTCTTTCTCTCCTTCTTCTTATTTCTCCAACTCTCTTTGAAAATGTGTGTATTATTGTTTAGATAGATATATTATGTGTAGTTTCAACACATTTACAAAGAGAAAAGGGGAAAAGGGGAAAATAGAAGGGGGGAAGAAAGGGTGATAAAATCAGTGGGAAAATATAATATGGGGTTCAACAATAAGCTCCAACTGTGGGATGATAACCCCTTGTGTGTTGTCAAGCATCCAAAATATTCATGACCATATGTTTTATCCTTTGAGCTATGGATTCGAAATAGTAATGATATACAATATAAATAAAAATTATGTACAAGGAGAAGAGATGATTTCAGGAGAAACAAAATGCCAGGTGGTTCCCATTAATAGGCAACATTAACATTTTCCCCTTCATATCTTTGAGCATATATGAATTGAAACCCAGGATTTTTTCAATGATGTACGGCCCAATCCAAAGTGCTTCAAATTTTGCATGCATTGACGGTTTTTCCTTATTTTTGTTCCAAAGTAACACTAGTTCACCCTTTTGAAATTTATTTACTGTTGCATTCTGATCAAAATATTTTTTTATACTATGTTGCCTCTGAGATGTTCTATGCAAAGCTTCACTTCATTCTTCTTCCAATTTCAATAGTTGATTTAATATTTGTTGCATAGGATTAATATATTCAACGTCTTTTGTGTTAACTGAATAATTCAAGGCATTTAGTGCGACGTTGATTGGAATTTTTGCTTCCTTCCAGTAAACCAACATATACAGAGACATCTCAGTGCTATATTTCAGAGTCATCCTGCTCTCCCATAGAGCATCTATCAATTTCAAATGCCAATTCTTTTGATTTTGATCGATAGTTTTCTTTAAAATATGAATGAGTCTCTTATTGGTAGATCCCGCAAGATCATTCCCTTGTGGATAATAGTTTGAGGATTGTCCCATGACGATGTCATATTCTCCACAAAATTCTATAAATTTTGACCTGATGAAAATTGAACCATTGTTAGTATTGAACTTTTCTGGAACATGAAATCTTGACAATATATTATCTTTGAGAAACTTAATCAATTCTTCAGAGTCGGCCCTTTTTAATGTTATTGCTTCTTTCCACTCTGTGAAATAATATGTAGAAGTGAGGATGTATATATTCCATTTACTTTACTTTTCATTTATTGGTCCAATGGCATCCAATCCCCATTGAGTGAATGGTTTCTCTACAGATATGGGTTGTAATGGCATTGCCGATCTTTTCATATTCTCTAAAAATTGTTGACAAGAGACACATTTTCTTACCATAGCATATGAGTCCTTGAAAACTGATGGCTAATAAAATCCAACACTTATTATTTTATGTGTTGTAGTATTGGATGTAAAATTTCCCCCACATATACCTCCATGAAATTCTTGCATTAATTCTTGAGATTTCTTTTCATCAACACACCTTAACAACATGTCGTTATAATTCCTTCTAAATAATACATCATCAATCAATAAAAATTGATTTGATTTCATATTTAATGCTCTTCTTTCCTTTGGAGTCATGGTGACAGGGAATTGTCCAGACTTTAAATAAACAAAATATCTTTATACCGTTCATAACCAGATATAGGCTTTCCAATTCAAAATGAAACTACTATGTTCAAGGCATCATCGTTCACAATTAACTTGCACAAACCTTTCCATTTTACTTCTTTTAAAGGATTAATTTCAATGTCATACTCTTGAATATTCGCCATCCAATTTTCTCATTTCCCTTCTCTCAATTGTTGATTTAAAAGCATCTTGACAGGAGAAGATGGAACATATGCAATGACATGAGAATTTAATATGTAAGTCTGAAAGTGCGATACTTCTTTTACAAGAGACAGGGCTTGTTTCACCAATTCTGAATATCTTAATTGATAATCATGAACGTTCTTGCTCATGAAACTAATTGAAATTTCTTCACCCTTGGTATTTCTTTGAGTGAGAACAGATGCTACAATAGTTTATGTTGCAAATGAATAAATTATGAAGTCTCCTTGGAAGACTGGACTGATGAGGATTGGGGTTGTGGTGATTTCCTTTTTTATGTTACTAAATGCTTCATGTATATCTGAAGTCCATTTGAACCTTTGATCATTTTTCAACAATGAGTTAATCAATTTCACAATACTTGCATAATCAAGGAAAAATATTCATACAAAGTTAATCTTGCCAAAAAATGACTGGACTCCTTTCTTGGATGATGGAAAGTTGAGTTCATTTATATCTTTAACCCTCTCTGGGTCAATATAGATTCCTTCTTTGCACACAATGTTCCCCAATAATTTTCCTTCAGACACAGCAAACAATCATTTCTTTGGATTCAAAGAAACTCCATACAATCTACATCTTTCAAAAATCTTCCTCAAGTGATGAATGTTCTCATTTCTTGTTATTGAATGGAATCTCAAATCATCTTGGTAATCCACCATGAATTTTCCTATAAAACCATCAAAGGAATGATCCATATCCCTATGGAGCATATCCCCAACATTATTTATACCAAAGGGCATATGAGCATATGCATATGTATCCCAAGGAGTTATGAAAGTGCCTTTTCTTTGTCCTCCTCTGCAACCAAAACTTGATTATATCCGAAAAAACCATCTAGCATGGGCATACAAGCATATCCAATGACTTGTTGGAGAAGGAATTCCATGTTAGAAAGAGGACAATTTTCCTTTACACTTGATTTATTAATATCCCTGAAGTCCATAGACATCTGAATCTCCCCAGATTTCTTTCTCACAACCACCAGATTTGAAATCCAGATAGAAGGCCTAATGGAATATATTATTACATCTTTCTTAAACTTTTCCAACTCAATCTTCACCAATGGTTTCAACTTGGGTTTCATCATCCTTATATTCTTCTTGATAGGTTTTTCTCCTTCTATTAAGGGATGATGTGCTAAAATATTGTTTTATCATATGCCTTTAAATCATCATAATTCCATGTGAACACATCAAGATATTATTTAAAGAGTGTGACATATTGGTAAACTTCATAGGCTATACTATCAACTCCCAAGTTGATATACTTTGGGGAACTATCAATCCCAATATTGACCTTTCTCATTTCTTAGACCTTTTGGACTTATACTTCTTCCAAGAGATTTTTGGCGTGATCATCTCTTGTGAAAAGAGATTTGGATTGAACACAATTCTTTGGCACAACAATAATGTCATTATCTTCATCTTTATTTTCATACACTAGAAAATTTCTAGGTCTTTATCATTCTCAAATACTTGAAGATACTCATGATTATTAGGTATAGAAGGTTGAAATATTATTTTCACCTGAAAATATGTTTCTCTCTGGACATCATCTAGGTTCGACAATGAATTCGCCAATGCTAATGAATCTGCCTTCTGATTTTTATCCCTTGGAATGAAAGAAATATTGAAAGAAAAAAAGGACTCCATCAATTAATTTTCTCTTTTAAAATATAATTTAAGCCTTTCCTTCTTAATATTATATTTCTGAGTAACTTGATTTATTACTAACTCGAAGTCGTCGGTTACGATCAAATGTTCAATATTCAATTCTCGGGAAAAGATCATTCCTTGAATCAAAGCCTTATATTTTGCTTCGTTATTCGTGTAAGAAAACTCAAGTTTGATAGCATGTGGGTACATAGTATTTTCATGGATTTTAAGAACAATTCCAACTCCACTTCCCAAGTTGAACAAGCTCCATTGAATGACATCCTCCAATAGCCCACAAAATGATTGTCCTCAATTTCAATATCCTCGATTTTATCCATATACAATAATGTGATAAGTATGGAATTACTATGATGGTATCTATCGTATATATACTTGTTGTTTCTTCCTTTATATTCTTGTTGGATGCAGTTGGATTACTGGTCATAACTTTTTCTGTGAAAATCTCATAAATCTTGGCAATTGGAGTATTTAACCAATCTTGAATGAAATCCCTTAATGGAGCAACTATTACTTCTTGCTTTATCTTAATATTAAATAGCTCCTTTTCAATTTCCCTAATCTCAACGGACAAATTTTGTAATATATTTTCAATGTCTTCATTCTTATTTGTATATTCAACAAGCCAATTATCAATCTCATCATGTCTGAATTCCATCATATTCTCAAATTTTTTAGTCAATGTCCTTTTTAGGACTTCAATCTACTCTTCAAAGTCCTTTCGATTCATGAGCATGGAGTTTAAAAGGTACTTAGGGTCGGGGACTTCAATGTTAGTTCTAGCAATGTCTAGATCAAGGATTTTTAAGTATGCTTCATTTTTCTTCCTTGATAAGTCAATCAATTGGGATATTAGACCATTTAATACATTAATTCATTATATCCAACAAGATTTCAATTGTTTTATGCGGCTCGAAGAAGTTATATTTTCATGTTTTCTCGTATGTCATTGTTGCAACTATAGTTGTGAACATCGCAACTCCATAAGTATAGAACCCGTCATCATTTTTTAAGTTTGAATTTAAATACACCTTGGTGTTTTGAATTCTTAAACCTAGAGAATTGAAACTCTTTTCCATATCACATAGTTCTAGAATCAATGACATCCTCTTTTTAATATTTTGTTCAACAAAATGTCAGGGGGGGGGGGGCATGATTAAACTAGAAATTACTTTGAATCTCAAACTTGATTTAGGGTTTTCTTGAATACTCTCTCTTGGATGAATCATGACAATGAGAGAAGCCAAAATAGATGGAGGCATGAGGGTTGCCTCCAATTCTTTGATTCTTTCTTTCACCTGGTCATTCTCTTCTTCCATGTGTGCGATTAAAACATCGAGGGTGTCTCATGTAACTCTGTAAATGGATGATAATTGGGAAGGTAACATATCTCGTGTGTCAATGGTGTTCTGTAGCTTACCACTCTTACTTTTTTTGGTTCTTTCAAAAACTATTTTTTTAGACTCTTTCTCAAAAGATGCATTTTCACAAATGTCTCCTCATCAAAAAAAAAAATCATCATGGATCATGAGTTCCGAGACAGGATGTACATTCTCTAGAGTTGGTACTTCAACATCTGGAAAAGAAATGTTTTCAATATCCACATCTAGGTCCATGTTATCCAATAATAATTCATCTTCCTAAGCATGCGTCTCATCCCCTTCCTGTTTTGAACTAGTTCTTTTTATTTTTACCTTCAGTTTATGGGGATTTTCTAGATTCCCTTTAGGAGGGTTCCTATATTCATCATCCTCGGAATTAGTTCTCTATATTTTTCTTGCATGGGATATTCCTTGGTGTGTATTTTCCTTTAGCAAGGCACTCCTCCTACAGATAGTTGGTAATTGATCACTTTTGTCATTAGAGGGTCTACCTCTTTCTTTGTTATTCTTTGTTGTGCTTATGACAATTTCTACGTCTTCAGAATTTATGTCATCTTGCTTGTCACTCAGATGGTGACTGTCATTTTCTTCTTCTTTACTAAAAAAAGCGGGACCAAGCCCAACTAAAAGAATGTGATTATAAAAAAATTATTTTGGGTCGAAACCCTTGAGTTATTCTACAAATGTTAGGTCAGAGTTCTCGAAATAAGCCGCATATTCATCAATTTTAAAGATTCCCGAGAATAATCTCGCCAATTTTCCATGGAATAGGTATGAACTGCTTTTTCCTTTTCTCAGACAACAAATGAAAGCAGAATTTATATTTCTGGACTATTTCAATGATAAATAATTTTTCAGATATATAATAGGGAAGGAAAATGGGTTTCTCAACAGAGTAGAAAACCCTGATAATATTATAATTTCCCATTTTTTCCATAACTCCTCTTCCCTTCAGAAAAGATGCAGGGCCTCCAACGAAAATCGGGAAGTTTCTTCCCCAAAGAACAATCTCTTGAATTCAGATATGAAATATAAATACACCTCATAAAAATGATGGCCAGCCCTTTGTTTCCATAGATCTTGGTACCACATATTTATAGGGTCAACTTTTATTTTAATTCTTCGAACAATGTTTAATCACTCACAATTATGACAATACGTAACGGAAAATATAAAATAAGAAGACATGTAAAATATTTTATCATACTTGAAATCACTGAGTTATGCAGTCATTTCATTTGAAATTATCTTCGCCCAGTCGAAGATAGCATTTTCATGCACAATGAAATGCAATATGTATAGTGTCAATCGAGGAATTGTATCTGAAGAATCTTGGCCAGTAATTCAAGTAAATAACTAGGAAATTTCCTTATATGGATCCTTTAAAGAGATCACCTCAATTCTTGATATGTCTTCAGGAATTATGGCAGGGTCATGCAAATATTCCTAGAGAATATCCAATCCATTATTCTTTCTTTTCAGGAATTTTCTCGCTTCCTCTCCTTTGTAGACCAGGTTTGGCTCTGGTAATTTCAGCATTTCCCTAAATATTGAAGTTTCTAACAAGATATGAGAACTATTGTGCAATGGAATATCTCGTATGTTCTAAATGATCTTATTGACACACCAGGTAACGACGTCCTTGCATTCAAAGACTCCTGCAACACACCTGGAAAGAACAATTATTGAGATCCATACTTTGTTGTTTTCTCCATCCATCATTTTCGCGTAGTACCAATAATAGCGCGACCAATGATAATTTTGATCTTCTCTAGAAAATAGGTCCAGGGTATCCCCACATAACGATTTCTTTCTCATGGTTGTTCCAGTGAAGCTTTCCAGCTTTTCATGAGCTATTTTTTTGCACAGTGAAATTAACTTGAGTTAGATTTCTTTTACAAAAGAATTAACTCAAAATAACTATTAGTAGCCTCGGTAACAACATTATTAATTAACAACCACCTCAATAACAAATTTGGTAGTTGGTTTTGTAGGGACAACAATAAATGTGGCATCGAACAATGTGAAGGGACGGGTAATAGCGGGGCATCGGGGTTGGAAACTCATATGAAAAGGAAGATATACAAGTCTGAAGGTCCGCAAGTCTAAAAGTCTGAGACATAAAATAATTCTAGGTGATGAGGAGACTTATGTTTAGGTTAATGAAGGAGAATACAAGTGTGATAGTCGGCAGGTCCGAAGTTCCATGAATGTGAAAATGGTTAAGTATAGTAACCAAGAAAGGGAAAAAGAGAGGATAAAAGAAAATGGGAAAAGGGAAAAATAGAAGGGGGGAAGAAAGGGTGATAAAAGAAGTGGGGAAATAGAATAAGGGAGGTAGAATAGAGAAGTATGAAAGGGGTTCAACAATTGGCTCCAAATATGGGATGATAACCCCCTACGAGTGTTCAAGAATCCAGAATATTCATGACCAGATGTTTTATCCTTTTGGATATGGAGTTAAAATAGTAAGCATGTATAAAATAAATGAAAACTATGTGCAAAGAGAAGAGATAATTTCAGGAGAAAAAAAATTCAAGTTTTTCCCATTAGCAAGAAACATTAACATTTTCCCCTTAATATCTTTAAGCATATATGAATTGAAACCCATGATTTTTTTTATGATGTATGGCCCGATCTATCAATGTTTCATCGAAACCTACACAAGATATCTAGATAAAGCAAGTACAAACAAATATTATCAAGAAAGGATGAGACATTCAATATGGAAGAATGAGAAAATATATTCTCACTACTCCAATGAGTTTATCAATGAATGACGATTGTTACATAGATGATGATCAATATGATACAATGAATGAGTGGAATACACTCATATATAGGGAATAACATTACATAATTAAGAAAAACAATCAAGTAGTTAGCTTTCCTTAGGAATGCATGCATGAATAATAGTGATGGTCAAAATAGAACTCGTCAATTAACGCCCATTGAACTAGTGTGTCGGAAATAGAAATTTCTCCAACAACCCCCCTGAACATCACTATGGAGTAAAAATGAGTCACGACATCTAGGCCATATTAGGTTCCCATGTACAATGCAACTCATGAACACTGAATAAAATGAGGAAAGAGGGAAAACCACATGGGAAMAAAACCCTTCCTCAAAAGAAAATGCATCAAAAKAAGAAAAGGCGGYTGCTAGRCAACTTTGTTCTTCACTGCAAGATGATCCCACAAAATTTGAAACTTCTGCTCATTGAAAGTCTTCATGAATATGTAGAAATATTTATGGATCTAGTGAAGTCATTTGGYAACTTGTCTAGCCTTGTACCTYTTGATCCTATGGACCCATATGCACCTAAAATTATTCCTTTTTGGTGGAAGTGGAACCAAATCCAAAGTTTGATTCTCTATGAGTGAGTTTTACTCCCTTTTCATRGCTTCTTGTCATAATGGATTTCCCACGGACTTATTGTAGATATGTGGATCAKTATATTGAACTATATAACAATGCATGGGCATCATAGGTTCAGAAGTTGAAATTACATGAAAAGGATCCTCATGTTGAGATTGAGTCATCCTCAAATCCAATGGATTCCCTGTAAGGATACATGTTGCATGAAGTGTGAATTATGAATTGTGCCTTCTTGGGCATCTGTTGAAGMTTCAGTGATGGMTTCTTATCTAGTTGTACTACCTTCTTATTTCCATGTATAGAATCTGAGTGTATGGAATCATCTCTGATGTATGAAATTGATAGAACAACAAGAGCATTTGCATGTTGCATTGGAGGTGCATGCAAAGTACTCTCCTTATGTGTAGTAGAAAAGAGGAGTCACTGTCAGAAAAATTAGTGAATTTATACAACCTTGACTTGTGATCCACCTCACCAATTGAAATGATAGAATTGTCATGCATTTCAAGTACAAAAATTGAATCTGATGTAAATTCAACCTTTTTAACCTTTCTGAGTCATCTCATGATAAACTGTGAACAGATTCATAGAAAGATTTGGAACATGTAAAAAATTATCAAATTTTCCATTATGGAGTTACACTCTCCCCTCTCCTGCTACTACCATAGGGGTATCATCCCCCATGAAAATAGGGGGTCTTGAGCATGAACTCAAAGAAGTAAAAACTTCCTTTTTCATTTCCATATGATGTGATGCACCTGAATCTATAATCCATGAATCAGATGGGGAATTAATTTCAATAAGAGCATGATGATTACCTTTCTTAGGAGCAAGATATTCTTCCTTCTTCTTTTTGACTCCTTATGGAATGAAGTTTCCAAGTTTGTTTTGTTGAAGTACCTATGCCATAAGATCAATTTGCTTCTTCATGCATGTGGATTCTTCATGATTCTATTTATTGCAGTAAGTGCACTGCTTTCCCTTCTTCTTCTTCTTGGAATCTAAAGAGTCTTTGCAACCTAAAGAATAATTTAAGGGTTTGGAATATCCCTCATTCTCATTTTGTTTCTCCTTTATGTTTTGTTTGGATCATTCTTTTCCATCATGTGTGGTGAGTGCATGTGCTTTGAGATCACTGATTAGGCCCATCTGAATGATTTTTTCTTGCTCATTTGTGAGATAATCAACAAATGGATCCATGGTAGGAATATTCCAATTGGTTCCATTGAGATACCTGCCATAATAGAAAGTGGAAACATAGAAAATATATTCTGGTCCTAGCTTGGCCAAGATTGTTAGAATAAGTTGGTCCACTTGTTTAGACTTATCAATACCACAAGATGATAAGATCAATATCAAACATTTAAACTTGGTAAAGAAATCTTGTATATTATCAAAACTTTTAGGATCCAAAGTGTTGTGTTGCTTTTGTCACTTGGGTGAGAAAAACAATAATACTTGCATGTCTAGATGAGCCTGCTAGACAAGACAAAAGTTTGTGAGTGGGTTAAACAAGCCAAACACATGTAATAAACAAATAAACAAACTAAAACAACTAAGAATAAAAGTTAGAAGGCATGATAAACATAGAACCATAAAAAATCAACCAATGACCAAGATAATTGTTGGCACAGGGGCAGACTTAGGGTTCAATGCTTCAACAGTGCACCAACAAAATCCTAACTACTAGCCCTTTCAGCAGCACTTGTGAAGCATATGAAGTCTCACCTGAGGTAGAGGTAGGGGGGGTTGTAGGACCCAAGTGTCTACAACCTAGATGAGACATAGATCTGTGATTACAACACTTTAACAAAGCACTTAGCCAATAGTATGAATTAGTATTTAACCCTTATTCACATTGCAGATTAAACCCTAATTACATAACAGTGCAGTATTCATCAATATCTATGCACATCTAACCATTCAACAAATAACATCAAAGTAGATATAGTATTCATTCACATATAAGGCACTAAGATACTACATCAAATGCATCTAACATACATAAATATTACAACACTAAGCATAGATCACATCAATAACATATCAACCACAACGCACAAAGCAACCACAACACAAGATATACGTGGTTCACCCCTGTGTGGACACGAGATCTACACGCACCTTGCCAGATCCTCCTTCCCTGAGTTAAGTCCAAGCACAGAGCCTTTACACAGTCTTTTCACCAAGCACTATGAATCACTTGCACTTAGCTCTACAAGTCTCAACATATAGGATGTGCAAAGCCTTCACAACTATTTTCACTTACCACTCTGGCCTTTTCTTACATCGCTTAGATACTTATTTATATATTACAAAGAGGCCTAAGCATGGGTAAACCCATGGGCTGACATCCCATACCTGTTACATAAACCCTAAACCCAAAAATCCCATAAAAGGGGGTGAGATCCCGCGATCTTTGCTTCACCTGAGTGCTCCATCTTTGACCATCCTGTTGAAGTCCCAAAAGTGGTCAAACATAACCAAGGGTCTCCAAAACTTGGTCGAGGGCCAATAGGCCCCCAAAACTCACCTGTGACTCGTCTCAAGTCACTCTGATCTACAAAATTCTTCTTAGAAGGCCTCAAACTTGGCTCGAGCTGCCTCAAATTGTTGCTTCACCAGAGCCTCCTGCTCGGTGAACTCTTGAATGACTATCTCAGTGATAGGTCCTTCCAAGTGTTGTTCCACTGTGGTGACCACTAGTTCCAAATGTGCACCTTGTCCCTCGATCTCCTCGAAAAGTGTGTGGGCTTCATCCTGTACTAGCTAGAGTCTTTGGGTCACTTCCATGACTCTACTCTGGATGGCATGGACCTGCTACTAAACTGCACGTTGTTCCTATGACCTTTTCATCTTCTCAACCGTTGAAATAATTTTTAGTTGCAATTGCATTGTTGATGCTTGTTGCTTTGTCTCCTAAAGTTGTTCTTCTAATGTTCTCATTTTTGGGTCCTCTGCCAGGTGCTCATAGGTCTAAGCACTTTGGTTACTAAGTTTCTTGCATTCTAACACCAATGCCTTGATTATTTTGACTACGCTCCAGGAAGTTTCTTCCCTCTGGTATCACACTTCCTCATAATTGCTCGGCATTGCTTGTAATTCTAGTTCTTCTACTCTTTCTTGAAGTTTTTGAATGTCTTCATTGAGATTCCCCACTTGGCTCTCAGTTGTCTCTTCTTCCATCTGTGTTAATCCTAGCACAGAGCAAAGTTGTCAAGTGACTGCTTCTCTAACTCCAATCTACTCTGCGAGAAGCTGGTCTTTCTCTCTCTAGATATGCTCTATGTCCTCTTCAAAATTTGCTCAGACGTCATCTTTCTCTTTCTTCACAACCCAAATTTTCTCTAGAGCTTCCTCCTTTGCTTGCTTCAAGGCTTCTGTGGTCTGTTATTTTTCCTCATCTACTCGACAAAGGTGAGCTTCTGTCACATCTTCTAATCTGTGTAGTTGGGCAAGATTATCTCCTACTTCTATACTCCCTGATGACAACGGCATAGTAGACACTGCGTGGCTTGAATAAAGAGCATGATGTACCCCTTTGAGCTTTGCCTTGATCCTGTTATACATTGTCTCTTGCTTGGCTTTGTTTCACTGCAAAATGTCTTTTGAGGTGTCTGATACAGCTGCAATGATGAGTTCAATATCATCCACCGTAAGTACAGTCTGTAATTGAGGCTTATTGGCTCATGACTTCTTCCGCGTTGAGGGTTTATTTGGAGAAACCTTTATTTTCTTTGACGTATCAGCCTTTGTAAGGGGATCTTTAGGCGGTGTCACTTTGCCCTGTTCCTTCTTGTCTTCTTCCCCATCATCCTCTTTTTGGTCTAATTCATCATCTCCTCCTCTGGGTGACTCTGACATGTTTTTCTCCGATGCATTGTTTATTTCCTGCACCTCTTCCTTCTTTTTCTTCTTCCTATCCTTCTTTTTCTTCTTGCTACTACTGGGCCCATCATATTATTCTCAGGTGACCATAGGACTTCCGATGATATCAGGGTTGGAGACCTCTATCTGCTTGACTTGTACAAGGAGTTCATCTGGCTAGTCCTTAGTTATATTCTCCATCTATTCATCAGTTAATTTATAGTACGACTACAGCAGCTCCTTGGTTTCATCCCTCTACACAGTGATGTAAATGAAGTGCTTGTCTATGTGGAACTTCGCTATTGTCTTGTAAGCATTCAAGGTATTTAGATTCATTCGGGGGAATGACTCAATGGCTCATGTGAGATGTAGATAGTAAGTGTGGAAGACAACATTCAACTGCCACTACTTTTCCATATCACTTGAGTACCACAAGGTGGTGAACCTCTCAGTCAGTGGTTTGAACAGCTCAAATTCAAGGAAGGTGGCGCCTTCTAGAATATCCCAAGTGACAAAGGCAGCAAGAATCAACAACCAGCTAAAGTGAAACTCGTAGCCCTGGTCTTGCGCTTCACGACAATCTTGCTCCAATTAGTTGATGAGGTAGCTCACCCAATTCATCTGCATCCCTTTGACGCACTTTCCTACGAGGTCGATGACAAACCCCATGACCTACATCATTCTGTTCTTCCTAATCAACTTGCCTACTATCAGCTGGCAAACTAAGCACATTGCACCATTTTGGATGGAGGATAGGTTGTAGCCCTGCTTCCCTTTCTCCACATTACCATAGGTGTCCTCTATTTTCCACACCAGGGATCGATCTGCATGCTCAATCTAGTGATCCAATGCATTAGCGTCGGATCTACAGTGATGTGTCTATCCAACCACAGGTACCTTCCATGGAAGGATGAAAGGAGGAGTTTAACGCATGCGTTAACCTCCTGATGTCTATTGAAGTGGAATATCTTCATCACATTAAGGATTGTTGATCTCGCAATGTCCATGGTCCATGGTTGGGGGACTATCTTCGGCTTCTTCCCCATTTTCTTTGTTAATTACTTATGTGGTGCGAGAATTCCATAATTCTTGCAGTCTCCTAAGTTCAAATTACTGATCTTGAGTGTTAGAATATGTCCCAAATGTGGTCCAACTGTGTGTATCCCCTTTGGGAGGTACGCAGTGATCACGGTATAGTCAAAATCTCTCGGGACATTTTCACGACTAACCGTGCCAGCTAGAGGTGGGATATAGTTGGGAAAGACTAATGGGATGAGCTTCGCATTCGCCAGGTCATCATGGTGCTTACTTCATATCTCTGTCGCAGTTCGAGATGGCCCAGACTGACGTGAAATCGACGGGGATGCTTGCAATCCTCTCACCGATGAGGCCTGTGCTTCTATGGACATGACCTTCTCAGCCATAAGGTCTATCAGGATCTCCTCAAAAAAATTCTCTACTATGTGAAGGTTGTCCAACATGCATGCTCTAGATCAGATATCTCGAATAGGTGAACGGATGCTCAAGGTAAACAAATCGATTGGTGAGGTCTCAAATTCATTGTGCAGTAGAAATCAGTTCTCTATGGAATTGAATATCTTGGTTTGCGAAAGTGCCCTAGTGAGACATGCGACAGTCTAAATAGACAACGTCTTAATAGATTCCTCCAATGGGAAGGAATTCCTTAATCAATATGATTCCATCCATTATGGCGTGGTCCCAACAGTTCAATGGCGATCTTTCCAGCAATAACTATGTTTCTAGTCATTCTGGAGCATCGCTCTAATAGTCGAGATGCCTCCAACGATCATATTTCTTCGCCATGATGAAGTGTCAGTCTGTGCTATTTTGTTATTACGGCGAGTTTCAAGTTTTTTAATCCTTCCATCTGTGAAGTCCTCTCTAGAACCTCCTACAATTTTCTATCTTTTCTTTCTTCTTACTAATCTTTCTTGCTTTCTTTCCTGTGATCTGCATCTATGGATTCCTCTTTCCATTCTTGTTCTTATCTTCTATTAGCATAGTAACTTTGCACTTTTGAGGGTCGTTCACAGGGTTCAAGGGTAATACTTCTTCTCTTACTTTTTTTGGAGTAGGTGCTCTTCTCTTCTGCATGCATAAGTTCTTTAATCCTTCTTTCATTCTTTCAAATTCGACAGTCAGGTCTTTGGCCCTCAGTTGCTTCGACTTGTCTTCTTGTTCTTCTATTAAGCACGCTATTCTCCTAGCCATGAAATCCCTTAGTTCTTGCTTTTTCTATTCTATAGCTTCCTCTTCTTACTTCCTTCAGATATGATCTCTCTCAATCCAAGTCCTTCCTAACAAAAGTGAAAAAGGAGCATTGTTCTCAACAAACTTAATGACCTCAAATTCTTATTTTATTAATATTCCATGAGAAATCATAGGTACATGAGTAAGTCTTCCACATAGGGTTATCATGTTTCCTTTAAACAATCCTATTCCTCCAAATCAAGGAATCATAGCAGTCTTTCCCAAAAATTCCCAAGTACTTCCTAGCATAATGTTCACCTTTGTTTCTGCATCCAATACACAGTCTATGTCGAAGTCTCCTATTCTTGTTTCTATGCACTGCTTCTCTTTTAAGATCCCTGGTAAATTGATGTCTCTGTGATCATTCAGGGTTTCTTTCATCTACAATAACATAGCCTCTGATTATTTCTGGTTATCTATTATATTCTTAGTCTCTTGACCGTCTTCATGGTTTTCTTGTTTCATGTTCATCTTATCAACTTTAGCAATCATTCTAGGGAAATCCAAAACTTCATGACCAACATCTTTACAACAAAGACAAATAGGTCATGTACCAGGGCATTTCTTAGAAATATGTCTTGTTCTTCTGCAACTATAACAAAGAGTCGATCCCCTCTTTCTCTTAAACGATCCCCAACCATTCCTGTACTGCACACTAGGGTCACAGTGATGGAACTGCAAAAAATTCTTTCTAGGATCCTGCATCCACTTATTAGTCCAAAAATTCTTTCTATGCATATTAATAACATATCTTTCATTAACTTGATCAGATCTATTCATATCAAATCTTATTTCTTCTAGTTGTGCCCTAGTTTTCAGACTAGTGTGAAATCTATCAAACATACCTAGATCCATTATTTCGAAACAAAAATTTCCACTTATCTTACCGTTATCAAATCACAAATCTTAAAATCTTACCTATTTTCTTCATATCCAGCTCCCTTCTTAGCAAAGAGCTTTGCAAGTCAAGTATAATACTACGTACTACAACAATAGATCTACTCACAGAGCTTTCTCGTTCTTCAGTTCCCAGCAATCACAATTTCAGGTCCCGACAACGGAACCATTTGTTGGCACAGGGGAAGACCCAGGGTTCAATGCTTCAACAATGCACCAAAAAAACCCTAACTATCGTCCCTTTCAGAAACACCTACGATGCAGATGAAGTCTCACCCAAGGCAAAGGCAGGGGGGTTGTAGGACTCAAGTGTCTACAACCTAGTTGGGACACATATCTGTGATTACAACACTTTAAAAAATCACTTAGCCAATAATATGAATTAGTCTTCAACCCTTATTCACATCATAGATTAAACCCTAATTACAGAACAACGCAGTATTCATCAAGATCTAAGCACATCTAACCATTCATCACATAACATCAAAGTAGATATAGTATTCATTCACATATAAGGCACTAAGCTACTACATCAAATGGATCTAACATACATAAATATTATAGCACTAAGCATAGATCACATCAATAACATATCAACCACATCGCACAAAGCAACCACAACACAGAATATACGTGGTTCATCCCAGTGTGGGGCTACGTCCACCAACTCTTCTTCTTCTTCTTTATTAGCTTCTTCCAATCTTCTTACATGCATAGAGCCACAAAACTAACTCCTCATAGGAAAATATATATATGTGCACCTTGCTAGATCCTCCTTCCCTGAGTTAGGTCCAAGAACAAAGCCTTTACACATTCTATGCACCAAGCACTACAAATCACTCGCACTTAGCTCTGCAAGTCTCAACATACAGGATGCACAAATCCTTCAAAACTATTTTCACATAGCGAACCATTTGTTGGCACGGGAGCATACCCAGGGTTTAAAGATTCAATAGTGCACCAACAAAACCCTAACTAGTGACCCTTTTGGAAACACCTACGAAGGAGATGAAGTCTCACCCGAGGTAGAGGTAAGGGGGGTTGTAGGACTCAAGTGTGTACAACCTAGCTGGGACACATATCTGTGATTACAACACTTTAACAAATCACTTATCCAATAATATGCATTATTCTTTAACCCTTATTCACATCGCAGATTAAACCCTAATTACAGAAAAACGCAGTATTCATCAAGATCTAAGTATATCTAACCATTCATCACACAACATCAAAGTATATATAGTATTCATTCACATATAAGGTACTGAGCTACTACATCAGATGAATATAACAAACATAAAGATTACAACACTAAGAATAGATCACATCAATAACATATCAACCACATCGCACAAAGAAACCACAACACAAGATATACATGGTTCACCCCAATGTGGGGCTACGTCCACCATCTCTTCTTCTTCTTCTTTATTAGCTTCTTCCAATATTCTTACATGCACAGAGCCACAAATCCAACTCTGCATAGGATAGGAGATCTATGCGCACCTCACCAAATCCTCCTTCCCCAATTTAGGTCCAAGCATAGAGCCTTTACACAGTCTGTGCACCAAGCACTACGAATCACTTGTCATTAGCTCTGCAAGTCTTAACATATAGGATGCACAAAGCCTTCACAACTATTTTCACTTAGCACTTCGACCTTTTCTTACATCGCCTAGCTACTTATTTATATATTAAAAAAGAGGCCTAAGCATGGGTAAACCCATGGGACGACATCCCATACCCATTACATAAACCCTAAACCAAAAAAGCCCCTTAAAAGGGGTTGATATCCCGCGATCTCCACTTCACCTGGGTACTCTATCTTCAACCAGCCTGTCAAAGTCCTAAAAGTGGTCAAACATGACCAAGGGTATCCAAAACTTGGTCGAGGGCCAACAATAATTCTACCAATGGATAACTATATTAGTATGAAAAACCCCATAGAGAAAAATGAGGACTTATGAGTCCCCTCTTCCTCCTTGTGAGGGCTCTTGATTTCCCTAATGGAGATCTCTTCTTACAATGGAAGAAAAATGGAAAATGGTGAAGAAAATCTATGCCTATTCCCTCAAGAGGTGAGTGGAATGGACTATTACAATGATGCTTGAAGGATCCAAAGACAAAAGAGGGTTCTTAAGGGAGCATTGAGGCAACATAACAATACTATGAAGATCTTGGTTTATTATTGCACCCATGACTCTTATTTATAGAGATTCTTCGAGGAAAAATGTAATGAGTTCTTGGTGTGAACGAGGGGCCTGTTAGGGCACCCTCTAGTCCTTGACCATCCCCCCATTCATATTTCACTTAGATATGAAGGTCAAATCAGGTTGGGAGTTGATCCATAAGTGGTTGGGGGGTCAAAAATATCCATAAATGTGTCGTTCATAGAAGTGTGTGTCTTTTCTCATACATAGTCATGCAATTGGTGCATTGTGCACTCTGAGGGATTTTTTGACACGCGCACACTGCACATTATGCGCACGCTTCTTTTGGTGAATTTGCGCATGTCAATTTTTGACCCAAATGTATAGTTTTTTCCTTTGGAATGTATTTCAGAGCTACAGGTGAACTAATTGATGTTGGCATTGTTGTATTTTTGTAACCATTTGCGTGAAATGTTGTATATGAACTTTAGTGATAACAGATGCCCCCTGATGTGCGAGGTTACGAGAATACGTATAGCCAAAATACATCAATGTTTATTTTACTAAGAGTTCCATTGTAATGAAGAGTGTTGAGAGGAACTGCAAGAGAGATCCATCGGATGGAGAGGGGAAACTATGGGACCCAAACATTTCTCTAGGGAGAAAAAAGAAAATTTGTGTACAAACGAGGCGGGCTTGCCCCATGCTTGTGTCATGTAACCAAAATGTGAGACGGTAACTGAAGATGTATGTTGATGTAGATAATGGCAGTGCCCTCGGGGGTGGTTTATAATGGCAGATGATAGTTCTAAATGGTCAACATACTCTGAAATGAGGTAAGGATGCCTGTAAGAAGTGTCGATGACTCTTAGGCATTGATGACCTAATGAATTCAAAGGTCTTCGGCTGGTATGAAACAACTGCAATAGTCGCATAGTAAGACCCACTGTAACATGAGAATTTTTTGAAGTTGAATGTTATGGGGGTCAATGGAATTAGAGAGAAATGATGATTCTCTCTGTGTCATCTGAGAATCCTCATTGTAAAGGTAATGAGACTCAAGATATCGTCTCCCTTCTAGAAATTGTGTTGATGTTGACAGAAAGGGAGACACAACTCCAAGAAGAAAATGGCTTCATGAAATCCACTGAGATGAGATCAGGTACTGATAGGTAACATGAACGAAGTCAAGATGTGGTGAGACTTGAGACTTCCCTTGGTTGGGGAATTTTGAATGATGAGTGGAAGAAACTATAAAATTGTATTTAGTGTTAGGGGGGTGACTAGATATGGGGTTCAACTGTTCCAGAGGCTAACAAAGTGGAAAAAATCAGAGATCATGGATACATGGACTTGGGATACTCAAGGTTTATGAATGATGTCGGAATGAAAAAAGAGTTAAGTCCCCAACCAAGGGCGACATGGGTTGCTTTGCCAGGAAAAGAAGGTCATCAAAGGTGAGGACAAAATAGCTAAGTAAATGATGGAAACAAAGGTTTATTACAATTACCAAATAAATAAAGAATAATTTGCGTTGAGTGTACAGATACAGAAATGGGTTCCCTAGTGCAAGATGGCTTAGCCTGTGAGGGCGCAAGTTGCAAAAGAGAACTGGGGGAGGGTGGGGGCCCCATGGGTAGGTTTCTGTATGAGGTAAATGAATGGAGGGAAATATGAAAATGGGAAAACTGGTGGTGGATGAGATGGAGGGATGATGATACTACGGAGGCACAGTCAATAGAACCAAGATGAGATGACTTGGGATTCCATTTGGGAAAGCTAGCAATATGATGCAAAGAAGTATGTGGCTCATTCTTGGAAGTGCATAAGACTATCGAGACTCCCATCCCTAGGGGGTGAAATCGGCCTAAGTCTTAAGTTACCAAGGGGAACTATGAATGGGACAATTCATGTGGGGGAGAGAGATACCAGGTGAAAGTTCCAAAATGAAATAGAGGTGACGATACTTTCAAGCCAGATGTAAGGACCCTAAAGGTAAACGTCAGACGGTGTGACTGGGAGATGTAATTGATTTATAGAGGGAATAATTACATGCCAGTGTCGAACATATACCTGAAGGGGCTACGTTTCTTTTATGACCAGGTACTTGCACACATGAAAACCAAATACATGACCTAAACAATATCTGACGAGAAAGAACATATAGCAATTATCTGATAATTTTGAACATGAGCATGCATACCTAAACATGATGTGAGAAAAATGCTCCTTCGAGGCCAATTACGACCAATACAACTGCCACCAGCAAAGTCGAGGGTGGGGCAGAGGCATAGATGAGATGATTTTGGTGTTGGTCTAGCACATGAGTTGAGGGAAAGATAGAGGCGGAGACTAGATGAAGTTGGTGTTAGACCGGTGCATGACCCGCAGGGAGAGGTCAGAGGGATGTTGGACGACCTGCACCGATGCTTTGAGTAGGTTTTACAGGGTGTACTAGAGGGTATGTGGGCCCACATCTAGGAAGAGGGGGTCCTAGAGCAGTGCATGGGCGTTCCAGTAGAGTGGTGGACTCTGATCTACCAGGAAGTTGTAGTGGGGGTAGTGATGACTGGTCAGCTTCCCTCTAGACTTGGAGGACCCCCAGCTAGTGGGGAACCTCCAACTGACAAAGGACCTGGGGAGGAGCTCTAGGGGCACCATGAGTTTCGGGTTATATATTTATAGGCTTGAGAGCCCATTTTGTACAGGGTAGGGGGTACCCATTTTGTACCTATAGGGGTGAGGGGAATCATTGGCCTATGGGAAATGTACTTTGTACTTTTGTAAACATTGATGACACTATTTAATGATATATTTATATATATGATCATTTATGTCTTGATGTGTTTGATGTTTTTCTATTATTTATGATGTCTTTTTTATATGATGTGATAGATGTATGAAGTTTATGTATATGTTATGATGTTTTGATGTGATGAATGCCAATCTAACACTAGGTTATCCATATTATCTACTATTTGATTAAATTGTCTTGGAATATGTGTCTGGGGAAGGGATAAAATTATTGAACCAGTCAATATTCCCCGAAGGGATAAAATCCTTGGTTTTGATTACGCATATGGAGGTTTGGGTAGGAGGATGAAATGTCTCCTGTGAAATAAAAAGTGCTCAATGATGAAGAACATGCCATGGGTAATCAAGGGTAGTGATTTCTTCCAGGATATATTCATTGCAGTGAAAAATGCGAGAATACAAGGGATCCTAGGAGGTGATAGGGGGGACTGTCAACATGTGGTTGTCCTCTTGTGGTGAGGATGAAGATGAGATATCATGTTGGACATAAAGTGAATGTCCTGGTACTATGAAGAGTGCCTTGTTCATGCAAGTACTGACAATGAAATGTATCGAATATCAATAATGTGAGACTCGGTAGAAAGTGGTCGAGCGGGCTCTGGACAAGACGTTTGGCGTAATGCAGATAAGGTTTGGAAAAATTGAGGTAAAGTTGGGCAATGATAAGTATATTGGTCATATTCGGAGCAAATGGCACAATTGAATTTGGTTTGCAACTCTTTCCTACCTATAGTGGAGGACTCTGGAGTAGCAGTGGACGTACTTGGTGGAGTGGTGAGCAATGTGGTTGATCTAGGGAGTTGGATCAGATTGTGCAACTCGGGAAGAGTAGGAAATCTATTAGTGGGGTGTCCCTCTCTTTTTCATAGTGTGCAAGGAGGTTGAACTCAAGGAGGAAGTGGAGTTGTGGGCTCCTTCTTCTTTCATCTTCCCCCGGTAGCAACAATGGTGCCAACAGTAAGGGGGGATGGTGGTGTGGCAAGAGCCTATACTGGAATCTGCATCGATATTCCCTCCTTCTAAGAAGGGAGAGATGTATGAGGGACCATCGCAGGTGGATTTAGACACCATACAAGGATGTCAAGCACCATGTTAGGAAGGGTAAGGGTTGTAGCTACCTGGAATTCTTGGAGGCTAGGTGGGAGGTAGAAGAAGGGAATTTTGGTAATGTCTTGGGGGACTGTCTCCCAAACTAGAACTTTCCCCTAGAGTGGGGGGGGGGGTGAGGGATAAGTGTTGAAATGGGGTTCTCAGGGGATTCCTGAGGTAATGGTTCATCAACTAGTGGAATGTTGAGGTGAGGAGAGGCCTCGATGGGAGTAATAGTGTCTCTGATATATGTTCCATTAGAAGATACTACACACACTTGTGTTGAAAGGTGTAGGAGGGGTGGCACTCCATGATATGCCTCCAGAAAATATGGGTCCTTGAAAATTATGGGACCCATGTCGATGACTAAATAATCATCCAAGATAGTGTAGACAAGGGGAAGAATGTTATCAATGTTGGTGGAATGGTTAGGATCATAATTTATTATTTGGTCGATGATGATGATCTTCCCATTGTGGGGGAACATCATCATTCGAAACAAAAAATAGGTCATCACCTTCATAGCGTACATATAGATACGTACGAACAAGATATTGTAATCAAGTGGGGCATTGATAACTTCTATGTTGATGAGGATGGTTTTCCCCCCAAGTTCGATGGGACATTTTGGAAGGGCCCTTCAGGGGAGGATGGTCTACCATCATAGGCTCTCAAGGTGATGGTGGATGGTACTATCTCAGAGGAGCCAATTTTTTTCCATACTCTTTTCGACATGATGCATGTGGATGCACCTTCATCGATGATAAATCGATGAACTATGATGTTATGAATCTTTACTAGTATATCGAAATCTACCAGAGTGAGGAGGTGTGGTTCTCTGCTATCTAGATCAAATGTGATGAGTCTAGTATTATCTGGGTTGACTGCCCCCAAGGAAAAAAGCAAGGATTTATGTTGAGTTGGACACATTTGGAGGACCTCCAATACTGACATGGTGGCAAGAGATTGTGCTAAGTCATCGACTAGGATGTAATTGTGTGTTGCCCTAGCCTGAGGGTTATTGACATTTTGTCGCAATGGAATGTGAGGTATACGAATGGTAGGTTCAGTATTAGGGCATGGAATCATCAAGGGTTGTCTGGTTATAGCTAGATCTATTTTTGAGATGGTTGGGGTAGAGTCGGGAGGCGTTTCGTATTGAAAACCACACGTTTGTAGTAGAATATCCTCTTCTCTAGTGAAGAGGATATTGCGATCGGTTGGATTTCCAAGGTGTAGGGGCATTGGGTTTTGATATTGCCCCATTTGTTGTGGAGAAGGGTGTACCTCATGTTGGGTATTCATCACACCTTGGTGTGGAATAGGGTTTTCCAATATGGCTAGGGGTGGTTGTTGCAATTACTATTGTGGGGCATGTTGAGGGGTAGGTGACACTGGAGGATCTGGCACGTTCATGGATTCTTTAATCTATTTTAAGTCGAAAATCTGGGGACAATGGTGAGTATAATGTCCATACTCACCAAAAAGATAACAAGGGAAGTTTGTCCTGAGATTCTTGTTGTTGTTCTTCCCTTGGCGTTTTGTGTTATTGTCCCCTTGGGGGTTCTTGTTGACTTGATTTTGGTTTCCCCCAATGGGATGGTTTTGTTGAGGGTTATTTTTTTTCAGTCTCGGGTTATTATTGTTTCTTTTTTTTCCTTTATTCTTGGAAGTATTTGACTAATGGACCATATTTTCCATATTCAACTATTCAAAAGTATGAAGTTGTTGAATGGGAGACGGTTGAACAAAGTTAACACCAACATGTGGTTGTCCTTGTGGAGAAACCAGCTGTGGAGGACCAGGAAAAGGAAAGTATGGATTTTTTTGTGGAAACAATACATAGGGCACATAAGTAGGTGAAGTTCTTTCACTAGCGCTGGGGTTATATGTTGAGGTAGAAGGTGAACCTGAACTGGTTGAGAGGTCAAACGCATCATGGGTATTGGAAAGGGTCCACTCATGGGTGGGGGGGCAGAAATAGGATATGGTTGTTGGTAAGGGGGTGGAGGGTA